>JAUELO010000155.1:1481661-1492292 GCA_032357855.1 Amphibolips quercusostensackenii | reverse complement strand
CCGCGTTACATTATTAGCGAATGTTAACTGATGTTGACCAAGTAGGAATTTATCCAAAAAATGTTGGATTTTGTTTGAATACTGGTCCATTTCCATCCTTGTATCTTCTTCTAGGTGCGTCACATATTTAGCGGATGTTAATTGATGTTGACCAGGTAAGAATTTTTATTAGGACATGGTCATTTTGTTGTAATTCTGGTACATTCATAGCTTTGTATCTTCTTCCAACCGCGTTATACGATTAGCGTATGTTAACTGATGTTGACCAGGTAAGAATTTATTGAGAAAATCTTAGATTTCGCAAGAATACTAGTCCATTCCCCTCCTTTTATCTTCTTCCAACCGCGTTATATGATTAACGTATGTTAACTGATTTTGACCAGGTAAGAATTTTACAGAAGATGATAGGTTTTTTCAAATACTGATTTATTTTCATCCTTGTAACTGCTTCCAATCGCGTTATATAATCAAAGGATGTTAGTTGATAATGACCAGGTAAGAACTTATTAAGAAGATCTTGGATTTTGTTGAAATACTGGTCCATTTCCATCCTCGTAACTTTTTCAAACCGCGTTATATGATTACCATATGTTAACTGATGTTGTTCAGGTCAGAATTTATTTAGGACATGGTCGATTTTGTTGGAATACTGGTCTATTTCCATCCTTGTATTTTCTACTAACCGCGTTATAAGATTAGCTTATGTTAACTGATGTTAACAAGGTAAGAATTGATTTAGAGAATCTTGGATTTTTCAAGAATACTGGTCCATGTTGAATTTTGTTGGAATACTAGTTCATTTCCATCCTTGCATCTTCTTTTAACCGCGTTATATGATTACCATATGTTTACTGATGTTGATTAGGTAAGAATTTATTTAGCACATGGTGGATTTTCTTGAAATACTACTATATTTCTATCCTAGTATCCTCTTTCAACCGCGTTAGATGATAAGCGGATATTAATTGATGTTGACCAGGTAAGAATTTATTTAGAAGATCTTAGATTTTGTTAAAACACTAGTCTATTTTCATCCTTGTAACTTTTTCCAACCGCGTTATATGATTACCGTATGTTAACTGATGTTGACCAGGTCAGAATTTATGCAGGACATGGTCGATATTGTTGTAATACTGGTCCATTTCCATCCTTGTATTTTCTACCAATTGCATTATATGATTAGCGTATGTTAACTGATGTTAACCAGGTGAGAATTGATTTGGAAAATCTTGAAATTTTTAACAATACTGGTCTATTCACCTCCTTGTATTTTTTTCCAACTGCGTTATATGATAAGCGAATATCAATTGATGTTAACCAAATAAGTATTTATTTCGGGCATGTTGAATTTTGTTGGAATACTTGTCCATTTTCATCCTTGTATTTATTTCTAAACCCGTTATATGATTAGCGGTTGTTAATTGATGTTGACTAGGTAAAAATTAATTTAAAAGATGTTGGATTTTGTTGGAATATTTGTCCATTTCCATCCTTGTATCTTTTTCCAACCGCGTTATATGATTAGTGTATGTTAACTGATGTTGACAAGGAAAGAATTTATTTAGAAAATTTTGGATTTTGTAAAAATGCTGGTCAATTTTCATTCTTGTATTTTCTTCCAACCGCGTTATATGATTAGCGGATGTTAATTGATGTTGACCAGGTAAGTATTCATTGCGGGCATGTTGAATTTTGTTTGAATACTAGTCCATTTCCATTGTTGTATCTTCTTCAGACCATGTTTTATGATTAGCTCATGTTACTTGATTGTGACCAGGTAAGAATTCAATGAGAAGATATTAGATTTTGCTAGTATACTTAACTATTTCTATTGTTGCATCTGCTTCCAACCGTGCTGTTTGATTAGCTGATGTTACTTGATATTGGCCAGGTAAGAATTTAATTAGAAGATATTGGATTTTGTTGGTATGCTGATGCGTTTCTATTGTTGTACCTTCTTTCAATCACGTTATATGATTAGCTAATGTTAATTAATGTTGACCCGGTAAAAATTTAATGAAAAGAAGTTGGATATTGGTGATATAGTGGTCAAAGAAGATACAGCAATCAAAATGGACCAGTATATTAACAAAATACAACACCTTTTAATGAAAAATTAATAAAATAAACATCCCTAATGATTACACAATTGTGACTATTGACATACTTTTAATATACACAAAATTTGTTAGGAAATTAATCATAAACTTCCTCAACAAAAAATGGGAAGAACTGAAACAAAATACGTTTTAAGGACAAAGAGACTTTAATGCAGCTCTGAATTCATGCCTAAGAGTCTTCTTATTCTAAACTCAATGGTGCATTTCACAAACAAATGTTCTGCCTTCATATAGGCTCTCCAATTTTTGCCGCAACTGTTAACCATGTAATGGAAAATATTGAAAAAGAAGTTTCAAATAACATAAATTATCACATTATTTTTTGTTTTTTGAAGTATAGATGACACATTAGTGTACCTTCAAAAAAAATAAAGCAAATGGTATTCTTCAAGAATTTAACTCTGCAAATGACATACTAAAATAAGCTACTGAATGAGAAGAAAAAAATTAATTTCCTAGATTTGACAATCTTGGTAGGAAATAACACAATTGTTACTAATTGGTATAGAAAACCTATCTGGTCAAGCCGTTTTTTTAATTTTGCTTTACGTCGCCCAATTTACCATAAAATTGGTGTTTTTTTGGTCTAGTTGATAGAGCAATAAAAATATCACATATAAAATTTCATAATAAAAATTTAGTAATGTTATCCACTAATAGTTCCGATGAAGTTTTTTCCGGAAATTTAAATAGAAAAAGAACATTTGAATTGTTTTCTCTGTTGACAATACTTTTAATGAAATTCTTTTTAAATGTTAAAGACCTCATTAGAATATCAGACGAAGTGAATACTATTTACAAAAAATCATGTTTGGATTATAGCATGATCTACATAGACTTGTACATACTTAAAAGGTAAAGTCAAGTAACATAAAAAATCTGCAGAAAAAAAATAACGCATCCTCATCTAAGCATACTTGTTCATAAATTTTGAACACAAAGGTTAACCTTGAGAAAAGACTAACTTTGGAAATGATTTATATGAAAGAAATTCAGTATAGTTTGAAACAGATATCCAAAGTTTAAGAACTATACATCATAACCTTATTTCACAAATTAAAATTTCAAAATAATTTACATTTTCACTTCGATTTTTGTAGAATAATTTGGCTTTTCCAGATAAAGATATTACGTGACATCCTAATTTAAACTTTAAAAAAGTATAATAAACTTCAACTTATAAGTATCATATGTCTGTCTCTAATTACTACCTAAAAATATAACTAATTATAATTAATCATATTTTTAAATGTTATCCTACAATTCTTAATAATCTGCAATGTTCCTCCTGCAATTTTAAAATAGTCCAGGCTTTTTTCTGAAAAATGAGTTAAAATTAATTTATCTTTTCTCAATTTATGTTTTCAGATTTCCACAATTTTCTGTTTTGGAAAAATTTCTGCCGCAGAGAACACAAATAATTTATAATTTTTTTTCGGAAATTCTTTTACGGTAGCGCTGAGATCAATCAATTCTAATTTTGACAATTAAATTTAAATATCAAGTTATAAATTGCTAATTATACAACGAGGTTAAGAACAAAGTCTTGAAAAATTATATAAATAAATATTAATATATAGTATACATTATTATAAGTAGGTATTCAGAATAGTCTTAGAGAGAAAACGCAGTACATTTAAAGGAGTAATATTATTTCTGTTCACAAAAAATTAACTATTTAGCTATTTCAAATTACTAAATTAAAACACTAGAAATTTGTAGATAAGACTATTTTATTTTGCAACAAAAGTGTTTGTAAAAATAAATTCCTAACAAACAGTAGAAAGTTTAAATTTTCTCTTGAAGAACTTAATTCCAAAGCCAAAAAAAAACAAATAATTTCCAACAAAAAAATAAATTTTGATTCTTAAAGAATTAAGTTAGGTTACGCAATACAAAAAAAAAGAAAAAGATGGGAGACAAGTACAGGGAGTCAGTTATTTAGTTTTGCTTTGTCGATCCTTTTATAACTATTTTAAAAATCATATTTTAATTAAATCCTCTTAGAAAAACGTGTATTCAATTCTTAAGAAATTCTTATACAAAAGCCACATTTTTGGTAGAAATTTTGGTTATCTAGCTATTGACTGCAATTCTTTAATTATGGTTGTAAAATGGAGACCAGAGGCATTACTATGTATAAAGATTTTTAGATCTGGTCCCAAATAAACTCATAGTAATTGAAACCCAATATTGTTTTTTCAAAGGATAAAGGAAGACAAGGGTTGATTTTTTCTATTCCATTATCCCTATTGAGGACTATTGATGTACCTATCAAGGTGCTTGAAAGAAATGGTATTATTTATCAAGAGTGAGTCTTACTGCAGCATTACGCAAAAGAGGCTCTTACGGATGGAAACCTATTGTATTTGAAAAGTCCTTTCTCTTCTCCCTTGGAAGCCTTAGTTTACTGAAGGTGCCCGACGAAACGATAAAAATCAGCAGCAACACTCTCGGAGATTCGTTTCCCCACAAGTTTCCAAGAACCGCGAGTTTCGTCGCAACGGTGTTACCGTAGGGGTGGTTGTCAACGTCTTCGACGTTAGCTTCGAGAGGGGATTGCCTCTGGCCCTGCAATGTACAAAGGGGTGGCAGAGTGCACCCCTTCCTTCTTTTTTCTTTTTCCACTTCCCACTTCCGTGCCTGCCTGCCGTCAGAGGTGACAATTCTTCATCGTCCTCTCTACTCGGAGCGGGTTCGCCCGCACGATTCCTTCACTCCCCCTCCTCGCAACCCTTGCTACCCGCAGCCTAGACTTTTCTTCTCACATCCTTCACCTCCCGCATCCAAGATTCACTTCTCGTATCCTTCACCTTCCACATCCTAGGATTTCCTTCTCGCATCCTCCATCTCCGTTCTTGCAACACCTTCAAACCTCTATACACTACTCTATAAAGTGTTGGCTCTCTTAGGGGTCATCCACAAATTAGGTAAGGTGCTTTAACAAAATTTTCACCCGAACCTCATTTCAAATAAGATACATTAAAATTTGTTTTGACCCAATTTTTCCTTTCTCGAAAATCCTCGTACACGATTCCTTCATTTACCCTAACGCTTCTTTTTCTATCAGCTGTTGAGGCATATCTTTTCATGTACTTTACCAGCTGTAGCCTAGACTAGCTTTCTCGCGTCCTTCACCTTTCGCATCCAAGACTTTCCTTTTTGCATCCTTTACTTCCCACGGCCCAGGATTTCCTTCTCGCTTCCACCGTCTCCCTTCTTGCAACATCTTCAAACCTTCATACACTACTCTACAAAGTGGAGGCTCTCCTAGGGGTCATCCACAAATTAGGTAAAGTGTTTTAATTAAATTTTCACCTAAACCTCATCTCAAATAAGATACATTAAAATTTGTTTTGACCCACTTTTCCTTTCTCAAAAATCCTCGTACACGATTCCTTCATTTACCCTAACGCTTCTTTTTCTATCAGCTGTTGAGGCATATTTTTTCATGTACTTTACTAGCTGTAGCCTAGACTTGCTTTCTCGCGTCCTTTACCTTCCGCATATAAGATTTTTCTTCTTGCATCCTTTACTTCCCACGGCCCGAGATTTCCTTCTCGCTTCCTCCGTCTCCCTTCTTGCAACATCATCAAACCTTCATACACTACTCTACAAAGTGGAGGCTCTCCTAGGGGTCATCCACAAATTAAGTAAAGTGTTTTAATTAAATTTCTACCTAAACCTCATCCCAAATAAGATACATCAAAATTTGTTTTGACCCACCCTATACTTTCCCAAAAATCCTCATACACGATTCCTTCATTTCTCTTTACGCCTCTTTTCTCATCAGCTGTTGAGGCGTTTCTTTTCGTTACTTCACTACCTGTAACCTAGACTATCTTTCTCGCGTCCTTCACCTTTCGCATCCAAGACTTTCCTTTTTGCATCGTTAACCTCCTGCATCCAAGATTTTCTTTTCGCATCCTTAGCCTCCCACATCCTAGGATTTACTTCTCGCATCCTCCATCTTTTTTCTTGTATCACCTTTAAACCTTCATACACTACTTTAAGGTGTTTTAATAAAATTTCCTCACAAACCTCATCCCAAATAAGATACATTAAGATTTGTTTTGATCCACTCTCTTCTTTCCCAAAAGTCCTCATACACGATTCCTTTATTTTCCTTTACGCTTCTTCTCATATCAGCTGTTGAGGCGCTTCATTTCATGTACTTTACCAGCTGCAGCCTAGACTAGCTTTCTCGCGTCCTTCACCTTCCGCATCCAAAACTTTACTTCTTGCATCCTTCACCTCCCGCATCCAAGATTTCCTTTTTGCATTCTTCACTTCCCACGGCCTAGGATTTCCTTCTCGCATCCTCCGTATCCATTTTTGCAATACCTTCAAACCTTCATACACTACTCTATACGGTGGAGGCTCTCTTAGGGGTATTCCACAAATTAGGTAATATATTTTTCTGAAATTCCCATCCCACTCCTATTCCTAATAAAATACAATAAGATTAATTTTAATGCCCCTTTCTTTTTTCCAAAAATCCTTATAAACGATTCCTTTATTTCTCCTTACGCTTTTTTTCTTACTAGCTGTTGAGGCTTTCCTTCTCGTGTACTTTACTACCTGTAGCCTAGAATATCATTGTCGCATTCTTCACCTTCCGCAACCAAGACTTTTTTTTCGCATCCTTTACCTCCCGCATATAAGATCCCCTTCTCGCAACCTTTACCTCCTTCAGCCTAGGATTTCCTTCTTGCATCCTCCACTTTTCATCTTGCAACAACTTCAAACTTTCATGCACTACTCTGCAAGGTGGAGGTTCTTTTAGGGGTCATCAACATATTAGGTAAGGTGTTTTTATGGAATTTCCATTCCATCCCCATTCCAAATAAGATACAGCAAGATTTGTTTTGACCATGCTCCTCCTTTTTTAAAAATTGTCATATAGGACTCCTTCATTTCCCTTGACGCGTCTTTTCCTATTAGCTGTTGAGGCGCTTCTTTTTGGTGTCCTTCACTGCCTGTAGCCTAGACTATCTTTGTCGCATTCTTCACCTCTGCAACCAAGACTTCCCTTTTCGCATTGTGCACCTGCATCCTTGCAAAACCTCTAAAACTTTACACACGACTATGCAAGGGCTCTCTCACAGGTAATGAAAAAATTACGTAAGGTGTTTTTATAAAATTATTAATTTTTCCCCCTCCTTTCAATATGACACAGTAAGATTTAGTTTAACCCCTTCTTTCAAAAATTTTTCCGCACGATTCCTTTACTAACCTGTTCGCGTCCTTTACTACCCACTGTTTAGACTTTCCTACTCACGTCTTTTCTCCTCGTTGCCTCGTCTTTTCTTTTCACGCTTATTACTACTTGTAGCCTAAGATTTCTTTTTTGCATCCTCCACCTCCCACATCCAAGATTCTCTTCTCGCATACTTCACCTCCCGCAGCTTCGGATTTCCTTGTCGCATTTTCTACCACCCTTCTTGGATTAGTTTTAAACCTTCATACGCGTCCATACAAGGTGGAGGCACTCTTAAGAAAAATACAAAAATCACGTAAGGTGTTTTAATGAAATTGTGAAGTCCTCCTCATTCACTTAATAAAATGTCGCAAGATTTGGTTTGACCCCTTTTCCGCAAAATTCTTTCGCACGATCACTTCTCTTCCCAGCTTGCGTCCTTTACTACTCGCTTCTTAGGGTATTCTTCTCACATCCTCTACTTCTCTTCTTGCAACACCTTCAACTCCCTTGCTGCAACATTTTTCCACCTTCATAAACAAATTTTCAAGGGGGAGGCCCTCTCAGGGGTAATCCACAAATTACTTAAGGTGTTTTTCTAAACGTTTGAACCCTATCCCCCCACCACTAAGGTACGGTACCCTAAGATTTGCTCTGACCACCAACCTCTTCTCCGAAAATTCTCCCGTACTATTCCTCTACTCCTCTTCTTGCGTTCTTCACTCTCCGTTACCTAGACAACACCTTCCAACCTTTATACATTACTCTTCAGGGTGGAGGCTCTCTCGGATGACGTGCACAAATTTCGTGATTCCCCCCTCCCCCTTATTTAAGTGCTTGGTTGAAAGTAGAACTAATTTTGTAAAAATTGATTTTTTTTCGAATATTCATAATTTTCCTGAAAGAAGGAGTAAGGGAAGTAGGGGAGTGGGAGGAGGAGGAGGAGCGTAGAGGGTAGCGAAAAGGGTATGTAGGGATAGAATGACGGTAGGAAAAAGCATGTAAGTATGAAGGATAGGAAGCAGGGGAAGAGAGTGGGGACAGTGACGTAGGAAAGGGGAAAGTAATGATGAGTAGGGGTTAGAGGAAGGGTTTGAATGGGAAGTAGGAGAACGGAGTGAAAGCGGGGTAGAGTTTAGTTAATTGGTGAAGTGAGGAAAAGTGGGAAGAGGGGAGATGACGATGATACAGGATCAGATAGGACAAGACGGAATAGGATAGAAATAAGTTTAGAGGGGGCCTGAGGAGGAGGGGGAGCTTGAGGATCACTTTGCTCCATTCACTTAATTTTCCATGTGAAATATAAATTTTATGGGTAAATATTTTAAATACTACTTTATATACTATACATTTTTTTCTTTGCTGTAAATCAATTTTTTTCTAAAAATTTAACGATTTAATGTGTGGTGAAAATTTTTTATTTTTAGGTAAAAATTAAACTGTTTGGATAAGAAAATTTCGAGGTAATTTCTTGCAATTTTGACTTTTTTGGTAGAAAATTAGGATTCATAGTTTAAAATTAACCTATTTTGTCAAAAATTCATTTTTTTAAATTTTAAATCAATTTTTCTTATTTTATATGTAACTATTTGATTAAAATTTTATTTGTCCACATTAAAATGCAATTTTTGCAACTGAAAATTTAAATATTTTATTCTTCATATTTTTTGTTAAAACATTTGTTTTTTATTGAAAATTTGTTTTTTTTTCTTTTTGGTAGAAATATAATCTTTTTGGTTAAAAATTATACTTCTTGGTCAAAAATTTGACTATTTGTGTGCAAATTTAACTATTGCGTTAAAAATTTATTTTTTCTAGAGGTTGCATGAAACTGTTTCCGATTCAAAATAAAAATATTTTTGGTTTACTGAGAAATAAATAAATTGTTTGAAATTGAATTTTCTCATTGAAAATTTAACTACTGAGATAAAGCATGAACTGCTTTGTTGAAAATTAATTTTTTTTAAGACTTGATATTTTAGGTTGAAATTTATAAAAAACATTATGCAAATTAAACTATTAATTTTTTTTGTTGAAAATTGATCTTTTCTTGTTGAAAATGCAAATATTCTGTTAAAAATCCATGTATTTTGTTGAAAATACGCATTTTTGGTGTATAATTAATTATCATGGTAGAAAATTAATCTTTTGGTTAAAAACCATTGTCAATCAAAAATTAAAAAATTTGGTTAAAATTTCGCCCATTTTGTTAAAAGTGCAATTATTTAATTTGCGTATTTTTCATATTGGTGATAATATGTGAAGGTTATTGTTGTTTATCAATTTTCTTAAATTATAGAGAAAACCAAGATTAATTGGAAAATTTATATTCAAGACTATTATCCTTATTTATTTGAGAGAGATTTTCTATTAAGGTAGTTCTCGTGTCAAAAGTAAAATCTCTGAAAAAATATAGTTTTTGTATGATATTTATAAAATAAATTGATATAACCAATAATGTGGCCTTATATAAAAAACATTATTTGAAATGAACAAATTTTTTAACTTAAAAAAACATTTATTTTAACAATATTTTTTTGTAGTTGAATGTATTCCTAATATCGCTTGGTTCTAAGTTTTAAAAATGGTTTAATATTTATAAATTATGTCTTTTTTAGAGATACTTCTCCTACAATTTTATTGTTTCCAATTTTAAAAGTAAATTTTTATACAGCTCAAATTGTAACAACAATTTTTTCTTTAAAAAAATATTTTTTCAACAATGGTTGAGATGCGACATTAAGGAAAAATTGAATTACATAAACTGTCGTTGAAATAATTTTTAAAGTTGCAACTTTTTTTTCGATACCTAGTTTTGGACACTTAAGCTACCCTAAAGCTTCGCCGATGTTTGTGGAGCCCTGCATATACTTTGATTTGACTGAAAATTATACAATTATTTTTTTTATCTAGAAAAAGAATATCAACGTGCACCGAAATTTTTTTCAAGCTGATGTTTTCATTCATTCTATCCCTTTCCCCGCCACCTTCTTACGTAATTTGTGGATGACCTGTTACATATATGTACACCTATTCCCACATTCCCACGAGCACATATAACCAGTCAGCTTGTCACACACAGTATAATATGCAAAGGACCGCCCCCACGTTGCCATGGTAACTGTAGAGCTGCCCAGAGAAGAGAGGAAGGGTGGTAAAGAGAGGATGGGTGGTAAAGAGAGGACGGGTGGTAAAGAGAGAACGGGAGGTGAAGAGAGGAAGGGTGAAGAACCCAGAGGTGGAGAACCAAGTAGAGTATGGGAGAAAAGGAGAGCGAGAGAGATAGAAAATGCAGGAGGGAGGCAGACACT
>JAUELO010000155.1:1467993-1479406 GCA_032357855.1 Amphibolips quercusostensackenii | reverse complement strand
TCAACAACAAATAAAAGATGCATTTAAAAAAAATGTGATTTTGAACAACAAAAATTGGCTTTCTAGCAAAATAATTACATTTTCAACCAAAAACTTAAATTTTCAGAAAGCAACTCGCAGAATCAACTTCTCAATATAGTATCTTTTTTAATTCAGTGGATCAGAAACTGGGAAATGTGATCACTTCAAAAAAGAAATGTTGAACGTAGTTCTTATATAATGACGCATTTTCCAAAAAAAATGTAATTTTTAACAACATAAATTAAGTTTCTAGAAAAATAACACAATTTTCAACCAAAAAAATTAAAATTTTCAAAACCAACTCGCAAATTCAACTTCTCAATAAAGTTTCTTTTTTGATTCAGTGAGATACAAACTAGGAAATATGATCTCTTTAAAAAATTTATTTGAATTTTCAACCAAATAGTTGAATTTCTAACTAAAATAAAAAAATTTCTTCTAAAAATTTCAACCAAAAAAAAAATTTTTTTCAACTAAGCAGTTGAATTTTTAACAAAGAAAAGATGACTTTTCTTTTAAAAAGTTGAATTTTGAACATGAAAATATAAATTTTTAACAAAAAAATTAGTTTTCTACTAAAAGAAACGAATTTTTAACAGAATACATGAATTTAGAAACAAATAGTTGCATTTTTAGGAAAATAGATAAATTTTGAGCTAAAGAAGATCAGTCTTTAGCAAAAAGTGGAATAGTTAAATTTTTAGTCTAAAAATGGATTTTCAGCCAAAGAAATGAATTTGCAACTATAAATATAATTTTTTCACCGAAAGTAGAGTAGTGAAATTCCCACTTGATAATTTAATTTTCAACCAAACAGATGAATTTTTAATCAAAAAGGTGAAATTTTATCTGAGACTATGAATCTTCAAAAAAAATTAATTTTTAATGAAGATGTTTAACTTTAAATCAAGTAGTTAAATTTTTAAACAAATTTCCAACAAAATAGTGGAATTTACCAGGTTGAATTTTCAGCCAGACAGTGAAGTTTTCAACTAAATAAACATAAGTTTTTGACCAAAAATGGAATAGTTTAGTATCCAATTTTAAAATGAATTTTAAATCAAAAAGATGAATTTTCGACTAAAAATGTTCGACTAAAAAAAATAAATTTTTAACCAAACGAATGAATTTTCCACTAAAATTATGAATCTAACAAAAAAAAAGTAATTTTTCGCAAAGAAGTTCAACTTTTAATCAAGTAGTTGAATTAAAAAAAAAATTAGTTTTAAGAAAACAAAAAAAAAAGGTTTTAATAGGAAAAAATTAATGGTCTGCTAAAAAAGACGAATTTTGAACAAAATACTTGAATTCCTAACAAAAAAGTTGAATTTAATAAAAAAACTAAATTTTCAACAAAATAGTGAAAATTTCAACTAAAAAAGTAAGTTTTTGACTAAAAGTGGAATATTTAAATTTCGAATTACAAAATGAATTGTCAATAAAAGAGATGAATTTTCGACTAAAAACTCTTTTGACTAAAAAAAATTAACTTTTAACTAAACAGATAAAAAAAACTAAAATTTTGCATCTTCAGCCAAAAGATTACTTTTTGACAAAGATGTTCAACTTTTAAACAAGAAGTTGAATTTTTGACCTAAAAATTAGTTTTTAACAACAACAAATATTTTTTAAAAAATAAAAATAATTTTCTACTAAAAAAGACAGATTGTCAACAAAATACTTAAATTCCTAACAAAATAGTTGAATTTTAATCTAAAAATGGTAACTTTTTAATGAAATATTGAAATTTTCAACTACAAAAGATAAGGTTTTGGCCAAAAATAGAATAGTTAGAATTTCATTTTAAAATTTAATTTTCAATCAAAGAGATTAATTTTCGACTAAGAAAAAAACAAATTTCAACAAAATAGTTACATTTTTTGCTAGAAGGGTAAATTTTTAACTAAAATCATGAATCTTTAACTAAAAAAAATAATAATTTTCAATAAAAGCGTTTAACTTCCATTAAAGAAAAGAGTTTAATCAAAGAGTTCAACTTTTAACTAAGTTGTTGAATTCTCAATCGGAAAGAATAATTTAAAATCAAAAAAATTCATTTTCAAAAAAAGACATGATTTATCATCTAGAAAGGATCAATTTTAATCGAAACAGTTTAATTTTTAATCAGAAATGGAAAAGTTCAATTTTCAGTTAAAAAAATTACCTTTCAAGAAAAGAGATAAATTTTTGACTAATGTCATGAATCTTAAACAAAAAAAATTTTGGCTGGAAAAATTTATCTTCCAGCCAAAAAGATTAATTTACATTTTAAAAAAAAATCAATTCTCAACCAAGTAGTTGAATTTTCAACTTAAAAAGATGAATTTTCAACGAAAAATGAAATGTTTAATTTTTCAGCTAAAAAATTAGTTTTTGATGAAAAAGATCGATTTTGAATTAAAATGATAATTCTTTATTTAAAAAATAAATTTCATCAAAGAAGTTCAACTTTCAAGCAAGTAGTTAAATTTTAATCGAAAACAAATTAATTTTAAACAAAAAAAATTAATTTTCTACCAAAAAATAAAAATTATTATCAACAAAATACATTAATTTCTATCCAAATAGTTGGATATTCATTCAAAATGATGAATCTTTAACTGTAATAGTTTCATTTGCTTTTTAAAAATTAATTTTTAGCTAATAAGACGAATTTTTATTTCAAAAAGAAACAAATTTTTAGCAAAATAGTTAAAATTTCAACGAGAGAAGAATCTGTAACTAAAATTATAATTTTTTGAAAAAACAAAAAGAATAATTTTCTTTCAAAAAGACGAATTCGCAATAAAATACAATAATTATCAAACAAAAAAGTGATTTTTTAACACAACCTGATTATTTCACAACTAAACATTTGCATTTTTTCCAAAAGAGACAAATTTTTAAGCGAAAAAAATCTAAATTTTCAGTTAAGTAAATTGATTTCTACCAGAGAAAAATCTATTTTAACTAAAGAAGTTCAACTTTTAACCAATTAATTTTTTTATTTTTCAACCAAACTAAATAAATTTTTGATGAAAAATTCAATAGTTGATATTCTAACTAATACAGATTTTTATTTTATATCAAGGAAGATTAAATTTTACGTGAAAACGAATTTGAAACAAAAATCGTTAAATGCTTAACCAAAACTAATTTTGAAACCAAAGAAGCGAATTATTTTTTCAAAAAAAAAAGTTAAATTTTTTATCCCAAAATATAAATTTTTACCAAAAAGCCAATTTTGAAACAAATAGTTGAACTTTTTAAAACAGTAAATGAAAAATGGTTGAATTTTCAGAAAACTTATAACAGTTTTCTCCAACTTTGGAAGATTCTCTCGTGGATTCGCTATTCAATTCAGTATCACCTTTATGATAAATAATCAAAATGACTTATAATAGTAATAAATTGTAGCTTCCTGGAAACATAATTATATTAACTTTAAATTACAGTTCCAAATCACAACTGATCTTACTGTTCGAAAAAAATGTACAAATAGTGACAGAAATCTTTTTAAAAAATCATACTCTTTATTAAAAGATTTATTAAATTTAATAAATTCTTTAAATATTATTGAAGAGAAAGTTTCTACTAAAAAAATACAGGTCTAAAAATTAAATTCCAGGTCACCTCTAGGTTTTCACATGTTTTTTCGATTTAAAAAGTTCCAGGTCATGCCAGGATTCCAGGTGACATCGCCACCCTGATACTGCAAAGGAAAGTCAATATGATATGACTCTTAACCCATTCTAAAGTGTTATCTCAATTTTATGGCACATTCTGAAATAGACAAGATAATCTCACTATAGAATTCCCTGAAGAAATTTTAGCGTACAACAACCCCTAGGTTTATACAAGGATCTTCCAGGGGATATAGCTTGTCACGATGCGTCTTTGTATGCGTGACTACCGTGTACCTTGAATTAGCTTCAGGAAATGTCAAGGCTAGCAAGGTCAGGTTTTCAGAACAGAAATTTTTAAAAGAACATTAGATTTTCTTTCCTGAATAAAATTTTATTTCATTCAAACTTAATGAGATTCAGATGATCGTAATTATCACTAAAATATATATTTATATTACTATATTTATATATCTAAATAAAAAATTTAAAAAAATATATATACATATCACTGTAAGAATTCAGTCACAACACACCTTCATTTGTCTGAAAGTTCGGCCAGGGGAGAGGAAAACTGCAGAAAACCACCTCCAGAGTTTAGCCGGTTTCGCGCCAATCATCTTCGGCGTTAAACCTCTCGCTTGACATTGGTTGAAGCGCAGCGAATACACAACCAGGCAGTACGTCACTGATGGTCACCCATCCGAGTGTTATCCGAGGTTAAATGGCTTAACCATCAGAACTCTTCTCCTGTCAACATTCACTGCTAATTTATAACAATCACAACTTCTTATTTTTGAATATAAGTGAACTCTTTGTTGTTGATCAGCTTTCAGCTTGAGACTTTCAACATTAAACTATTAAAAACTGGAATCGTTTATATTTGAACAATCTGGAATTAAAATAATATATTGAAGCATTAAAAATGGATTCGTTTAATTATTAAATCTTTTAAAACTGTATCGTTTAAAAATAATATTTTAAAGTTGAAAAAATAATTAAAACCAATTAATAGTTAAATAATTAATTTTAACGTGAAATGTCCACACGAATTTCTCGAATATCCTGAAATCATTGAATATTAGGAATTCTTCTGAATTCCTTGACATCTACAAAGTACTTGAATATTCTAAATTCCTAAAATTCTTTCAATTCTGTGAATATCTTGAATTTCTGGAATATTCTGAATTCTTTAAATTCCCTGAATTCTCTAAACTTCTTTAATTTTTTCAATTTTCTGAATTTCTTAAATGCTCTAGAATTCTTTGAGTTACTTGAATTTTTAAAATGGTCTAAAATCTTTGAAATTATCTAAATTCTTTGAAATCCTTGTATTCTGTAAGTATAATGAACCTCACAGAATTTGCAAAATTCTTTAAATTTGTCCAACTTCCTGATTTCTTTGAATTTCCTGAATCCCATGAATTCCTTCAATATTTCAAATTCCTGAAATTCATAGAATTTTCTACATTTTTTTGAAATATTTTAATTCCTCTAATTTCGTCGATTTATTGAATTACTTTAGTTATCTAAATTTCTGAAATTCTCTACATTTTCTGAATTTTTTGAATATCCTCAATTCCCTGAACATCCTGAATTCCGTGAATTTTGTAAATTCTTTAAATTCCCTAAATGCCCGAAATCCCTTAAAATTCTTGAATATTCCAAGTTCCTGAAGTTCCTAGAAATTTCTAAATTCTCTAAACTCTTTCAATTTCTACATTTTCCTCTATTTTTTGGATTCTTTGAATATTCTAAACTTCCGTAAATTCTGTGAATTCTCTTAATTTGCTGAAATCCTTCAAAAATCTGAATTTCTAAAATTCTTTCAATTCGCCTAGCCCCCTGATTTATTTGAATTCTCTTAACCCCCTAAATTATTTTAATATTCCAAATTCATTGAATATTCTGATCTCCATGAATATGGGAAATTCCTAAACATTTCCTGAAATGCTTTAAAATCCCTAAATTTCTTGAATATCAAAAATTGCTAAAATTCCTAGAATTTTTTTTATTCTCTAAACTCTTTCCATTTTCGCATTTTCTTCCTTGAATTCCCCAGATTCTTTAAAGTCCTTGTAATCCTCTTAATTCCTTTAAATCGTTGATTTTTTTTAAATATGTTGAATTTCCTGAGTTTCTTAAATACTTTGAATTCCCTAAGTTGCTTTATTATTCTAAATTTCCTAAATTCCTTGAGTATTCTGAATTTCTGAAATTTCTAGTATTTTCTAAGTTCTTTAACTCTTTTAATTTCTACATTTTTCTGTGAAATCTGTATATTCTCTAAGTTTTCTAAAATCCTTGAATTATTTTGAAATTCTAAAATTCTTCAAATTCGCCTAACCCCCTTATTAATTGAAATTCTCTAAGTCCCCTGAATTCCTTTAATATTCTGAATTTTTGAAATTCCTAGAATTGTTTCAATTCGCATAACTCTTTCAATTTCTGCATTTTCGTCCTTAAATTCTCTAAATGCTTTGAAATCCTTGAAATTCTTTGAATTTCCTAAAATCCTTGATTTTTCTTGAATATTCTGAATTCTTTGAATTCCTTGAAATATTTTAATTGCCTACATATTTTTCTATACTGAGTTCCTTAAATTCCTTGAATATTCTTAATTTCTTGAATTCTATACATTTTACAGAATCTCTAAATTTCTAGAATTATCTGAATGATCGGAAATCTCGAAAATTCTCTGAACTCTCTGATTTTCCTGAAAAACCTGAATTCCGTTTATTTTGTAAATTTCCTAAATTCCCTTAATGCTACGAAATCTATAAATTCTTCAAAATCTCTGAATTCCTTAAATTACCTGAATTATCGGAAATCCCTAGAATTCTCTAAGCGCCTTGATTTTTCTAATTATCCTGGTTCTGTTTATATTGTAAACTCCTCAATTTCCCTAAATGCTCTGAAATCCTTGAATTTTTTGTTATTTTGAATTTCGTAAATTCCTTGCATATTCTCAATTTCTTGAATTCTATAAGTTTCTTAAAATCTCTGAATTCCATGAATACTCTAAATGATCGGAAATTTCTAAAATTCTCTAAGCTCCTTGATTTTTCTAACTATCTTAAATTTCGTTTATTCTGTGAAGTCCTCAAATTCCCTGAATGTTCTGAAGTCCTTGAAGTTCTCTTAACTCCCTAAAATCCTTAATTTTTCTTGAATATTCTAAATTCCTTGAATTTCCTAAATTTATTTATTATTGTGAATTCCTCAAATCCATTAAATATTCTAAAGTTCATAAATTCTGTACATTTCTTAAAATCTCCTCAATTCCTTGAATTGCCTTAATGATCGGAAATCCCTTAAATTCTCTGAACTCCTTGATTTTTCTAAACATCCTGAATTCTATTTATTCTGTAAATTCCTTAAATTCCCTAAATGATCTGAAAGTCTTTAAGTCCTCTGCATTCCCTAAAATCCTTAATTTTTTCTTAAATATTCTAAATTCCTTGACTTTCCTAAATACTTTAAATTCCCTAAATTTATTTATCATTTTAAATCCCTAAAATTTCTTGAATAACCTAAATAATCGGAAATACCTGAAATTTTCTGAACTCCCTGGTTTGCTTGAACATTCTTAATTCCGTTCATTCTGTGAATTTCCTAAACGCTCTGAAATCCCAGATGTCTCCTAAATTCCTTAAAATCCTTGATTCTTATCTTGAATATTCTGGATTCGCTGAATCCCTTAAATCTCACAAATTCCCCAAATTTCTTAATTATTCCGAATTCTCTAATTCCTTAAATATTGAGAATGCCTTAAATTCTACAAATTACTTAAAATCTCTGAATCCCCTGAATGACCTTAATGATCGTAAATCTCTAAAATTCTCTGAACTCCCTAGTTCCTTTGAATATCCTGAATTTCATTAAATCTGTCAATTCCCTAAATGCTCTAAAATCCCTGATCTTTTCTAAAATTCCTGAAATCCTGGATTTTTTATTAAATATTCTGAATTTCCTTAATTCCTTGAATATTTTAAATTCCTTGAAATTCTTAATTATTCTGAATTCCTTACATTTTTTGAATAATTTCAATTTTTCAAATTCTATTCATTTCTCAAAATCTCTGAATTCCTTGAATTGCTTTAATGATTGGAAATCCCTGAAATTCTATAAATTTTCTGTCTTCCTTGAATATACTAAATTCCGTTGATTTTGTGAACTTTTGAAAATCCCTAAATGATCTTAAATTCATTAAGTTCTCTGAATTCCCTAAAATTCTTGATTTTTCTGAAATATTCTAAATTCTCTCAATTCCTTTAACCTTTTCAATACCTTCAATTTATGGATTATTTTGAATTCCTTTAATTTTTCGAATATTTCTAAATCTATGAATTCTATTCATTTTTCAAAATCTTTGAATTCCTTGCATTGCCTCATTGATCGGAAATCCCTGAAATTCTCTTATTCCTCTGATTTTCCTGAATATCCTGAATTCCGTTAATTCCGTCAATTCTTTAAAATCCCTAAATGATCCGAAATCCATTAAGTTCTTTAAATTCCCTGAATTCTTTGATGTTTCTTGAGTATTCTTAATTCCCTAAATTATGTAACCCTTTTGATTTTTTTAAATTTCTGGATTATTTTGAATTCTTTCAATTTTTTTAATATTTCCAATTTTTCGAAATCTATTCATTTTTCAAAGTCTCTGAATTCCTCAAATTGCCTTAATGATCGGAAATTCCTGAAATTCTCTAAGTTCTCTGATTTTCTTGAACATCCTGAATTCTTTCAATTTCATGAAATCCTTAAATGATTGGAAATCCATGAACTTCCTTGCATTACCTAAGATCCTTGATTTTTCTTGGATATTCTTAATTTCCTAAATCATTTAACCCTGCTGAATTCCTTGAATTTATTGATTATTTTAGGAAACTTAAATTTTTTAAATATTTTTAATTCTTCGAATCCTATTCATTTCTCAAAATCTCTCATTTCCTTGAATTGCCTTAATGATCGGAAATCCCTGAAATTCTTCAAGTTTTCTGATTTTCTTGAATGTCCTAAATTCTGTAAATTCCTTGAAATCCCTAAGTGATTTGTAATCCATAAAGTTCCGTAGATTGCCTTCAATACTTGATTTTTCTTGGATATTCTTAATTTCCTCAATTATTTAACCTTTTTGAATTTTTTGAATTTCTTGATTATTTTTAATTCCTCGAATTTCTTCATCATTCTGCATTTCTTAAATACCTCAACAATTCTCAATTCTTCGAATTCTATACATTTCTCAAAATATCTGCATTCCTTGGATTGCCTTAATGATCAAAAATTCTTAAATTATCAAAATCATCGGAAATCCCTAAAATTCTGTGAACTCCTTGATTTCCTTAAATTCCCTTAATGATATAAAATCCCTGAAGTTCTCTTAATTTTTTAAAATCCTTTTTTTTTTTAATATTCTGAATTCCCGAAATTCCTTAAATATCCTCAAATATTTTATTTCTCTTGATTGCCTGAAATACTTTAATATTTGGGATTTTCAGAATTCTGGCTATATTCTAAATTCCAAAAATTTCTTGAATTCTCTAAAACGTTTTGAAATCCTTCAACATTCTTAATTGTCTACTTTCTTAAATATCCTAAATTTTTTAAATTCTTTGAATTCCTTAAATCTTTAGAATTTAAGGAATTTAGACAATTTAGAAACTTTAATGGGATTAAGGTATATCTGGGAATTCAGAAAAATTTAGAACATTTCAAGAAAGTTGAAGAAATTCAAAGGAATTTGAAAAAGTTAGTAAGCATTCCAATTAATTCAAAAGAATACGAAATCATTTAAAACTGAATATTTTTGAAGTAGCTTTATAAATTTTTATAAATTTTTGAAGTAGCTTTAATGGGATTAAGGTATATCTGGGAATTCAGAAAAATTCAGAACATTTCAAGAAAGTTAAAGAAATTCAAAAGAATTTGAAAAAGTTCGTAAGCATTCCAATTAATTCAAAAGAATACGAAATCATTTGAAACTGAATATTTTTGAGGTAGCTTTCCCATTTCCCCAGACCCTTTTCACATCATTTCATGAAAAATTATAAAATTTTGCCAAAAAAATAAAACTATAAGTTTCGAATTATTATTTTTTTTAAGAGATTATACTGTACAATTTACAATGGTACTACAAACTGAGGTAAACTTTCCGCGATGACTCTCAGATATCTCCGGCGGACTCCGCTAGAGGCAGCACGTGACAGGCCTGTTCTCACGGAAAGTTTACCCCACCATAGAGTAATCAGGTGCTTGCACGATTACCTGTAAGCTTTTGTATTCCCATTTTTCAAACCGTCAAGCGGGGTAATTTTGGACGTATGGGGTAATTCAGACACCTCTAAATTCCCTAAATTGATGAAATAAATTACTTTAAACTGTTCTAATCTGGATTCAATTCAGACTTTAACTCGTTCCAAATCCTCGAAAAAACCACTAAACTTAAGTAATTTAAACTATCAATTTATGAAGGTCTAAATTTACCCCACATTACTAAAATTGCCTTGTTTGACGGTACCTTAATTTGCGATTAAAATAACAATTTTTGACAATGACAATTTTTAATTTTTTCTACCGCCCTGAATTTAGAGTATATTTTTAATCGATTAAGGAGTTCTGGTACATGGAAGACCTCTTATAAGTTTTCGCAAAGTCATGGCGCTCGAACGCTTTACATCCCCTTAAGAGTCTTGGGTATATAAGGTCTACTTGTGCGCACCCTATAGCTTGTCATGAATTTGTTTGTGTTTTTTGTGTGCGTAAGGATCACCTGGTGCGTTGAGTTATTCTCAGTGGGTGATAAAGAGGGTAAGGTCAGGTTTGTGACAAATTGTAATTCTTTTCTAAGCTCTGAAGATGAATTTAATTTCACTTTACTTATATCGCTCTAAAAGCTTTGCTTTTTAAAAAAAAAGTTTTTTCCAAAAGCTTAAAAGCTTTAGCCGAATTTTTTGTTCTTCATGTTTGATTTTTCTACCCGCACTGTTAAGAACAAAATTCAATGAATTTAACAGTAAATTTACTAAATTTTAATTATCATTTAGAAACGTTATATGTCAATTAGAAAAAGTTTTTTCAAATTCCTAAATGGTAACAGAAATATAAGTTATCGTGACAGAAAGAAGTACACAGTTAGCAACTGCGCACTCCTCGCTTCTCGATCGCGTTCAAAGTTGGTTCAGCATGGTCTTTGTGGTCATGGGCGTCAATGAACGAAAAAATGTTGTGTTGACTTATAACAATGCACTAAACCTATTTTTCTCCTCTTATTTAAAAGTTTATGACAAAAACTTATTTGATAAAAGCGCTTATTTTTAGTTTTAAGTATTTATAGCTTATTAACAATAGGTTGAAATAATTAATTTCTGTAATAATGACACAAAAATTTTCTATTTCCATCAACAAGATAGTCCAGTCAAGTTAACCTAAAATAACTATTTTCTATAAAATGGTTTCTATAAAAAGGTAGTTGCGGTCACGGGCGTCAATGAACTGAAAAATATTGTGTTGAATTATAGCGATGCAGTAAACCTATTTCTCCCCTCTTATTTAAAAGTTTATGATCAAAACATATTTAATAAAAGCGCTCATTTTTAGTTTTAAGTATTTATAGCTTATTTACAATAGGTTGAAATAATTAATTTCCATAATAATGACACAAAAATTTTCTATTTCCATCAACAAGATAGTCCAGTCAAGTTAACCTAAAAAAACTATTTTCTATAAAATGGTTTCTATAAAAAGGTAGTTGCGGTCACGGGCGTCAATGAACTGAAAAATATTGTGTT
>JAUELO010000155.1:1449253-1461337 GCA_032357855.1 Amphibolips quercusostensackenii | reverse complement strand
TAGTTGAAAAGCTTTTGTTTAATTTTTTTTTTTAAAGCTTGTGTCCTATGTCCAAAAATTAAATTTTTTTATTTTTAGTTTTATTTTTTATGATTGAAACCAAAACTATGCGTTTCATCAAATAATGATTGATAAAAAATTTGTTTTAACAAAAAACTTTAGCAATTTTCTGTCGCGAACGTTATTATTTAAAAAAATTTAAATTCTTTTATATCATAAACTCTTCAGAAATGTTAATATTCGGAAATTTTTCAATTCGGGATTTTTATATTTCGACTATTTTATAATTTCGGAAATTTTTTATTTCAAATATTTTCCTTCTTGAAATTTTTCATTTGTTACAATCCAAAGTTAATTCTATAAATAATTTTTATCAATAATTATGTAAAAAATTGTTTTATCAAGATTTATTTTAAAAAATTATTTAACCAAACATTTTTTTATCAATCAATATTCTTAAAAATTATTTTGTCGAACATTATTTTATGAAACACTATTTTTTTAGTTTTTTTATCAAAAATTAAGTTTTTTAAATATATATAATAAAAATTGTTTTATAAAACATTACGGTGAAAATTTTTTTTTCTAACATTTTCTTTGAAAATCATTTAATGTAATTTTATTTTTAAAAACTATTTTATCAAACAATATTGTTTTAAATTATTTTACGAAACATTATTTTTTGAAGCATTATTTTAAAAAAATATTTTAACAAAAATTATTTTATGAAACATTTTATTTAAATAATATTTTTTTTTATGAATCCAAGAAACATTATTTCAAAAGATTATTTTATCAAAAAATATTGTTAAAAACTATTTTATAAAATTTAATTCATCAAGCATAATTAAAAAAAAATTATTTCATTAAACATTACTAAAAAAATTATTTTATCAAACATAAATTTAAAAAATTATTTTACCCAAGGTTATTTCTTAAAATTATTTTGTAAAGCGTTATTTTTGAAAAAACTTTCATAAAACATTATTTTTAAAATGACTTTTCAAAACCATCTTATCAAATATGACTTTTTTAAGTTATTTCATCACACATTATTTTATGTCTTATTGTTTTATTAAACATTACTTTAAAAATTAATTCAACAAACATTAATTCTTATAAAATTTTTACGAAACGTTATTTTTTTTAATAATTGATCAAATATCATTTTTTTAAATTGTTCAAATTTATTTTATGAAACATTATTTTATAATAAACAATTTTGATATAAAATTTTATTTACTTCATCAAAATAATTTTTTATTTATTATTTTATGAAATATTTTTAAAAAAATATTATTTTATCAAACACTATTTTTAAAAACTATTTTACAAAACATTATTTTTTAACAATATTTTTTAACGTTATTTTTAAACATTATTTAATTACGCAATATTTTTAAAAACTATTTTATGAAAATTAGTTTATTAAACTTTTTATTTTAATTATTTGATCAAACATTACCTTAAAAAATTTATATATCAAATATTTTTACAAAATATTGTATAAAATGAAATTTTTTAAATTGATTTATCAAGCGTTATTTTTTATATTATATTTTAAAGTTTTTTTTATGAGACATTATTTTATCAAACATTAAAAAAATTATTTCAGCAAACATTACTTTTTAATATTATTTTATCAAGTACTACTTTTTCGAATTATTATGTCTAACATTATTTTATGAAGCATTGTTTTATCAAACATTATTTTTAAAAACTATTTTATAAAAATTGATTCATCAAACATTATTTTAGAAAGTTATTTAATAAACATTATTTCTTTGAAATTATGCATAAAATGTTATATTTTGAGTTAATTTATTAAATATTATTTTTAAAAAAATTTGTCAACTTATTTTATGAAACATTATATTATGATGATTCACTTTAATATAAAATTTTATTTTATTTATCAAAATAATTTTTCATAAATTATTTCATAAAACATTAAAGAAATGATTTCATCAAATATTATTTTTTTTATTATTTTATCACATATTATTAAAAAAACTATTTTTTAAAAATTAATGCAACAAACATCATTTAAAAAAATTATTGCATCAAAGATTACTTAAAACAATTATATGTCAAACTTCATTCCTACAAAATATTTAATGAAATGTCATTTTTTAAATTGATTTGTCAAACATTATTTTTAAAATTATTTTTTTTAGTATCTTTATTAAACATTATTTTATTTTAAATAATTTTGATATAAAATTGCACTTAATTTATGAAAATAATTTTTCATGTATTATTTTATGAAGCATTTAAAAAAATGACTTTTTGTAATTAAAAATTAAATAAAAATTTTGAAAATTATTATAAATTATAAAGATTAAAATTTTAAGAGACAAAACACCTTTAATTGATGATTACGACATTTTTGAGAAATATCTTTGCAGCACATTTTATAGATAAAATTTTACCATTTATTGAAAAAAAGTATGTCTCAAGTACATATTTTCAACTTAAAATAATTTTACTAGATAATTTTTAAGAATATCGAAAACAGGAACAAGTTCATTAATTTTTTTTTGGACAAGTTAAAATAAAATTAGAATAATACTTTTGTATCATCAGGATCAATCTGAAATAATTTATTCCACATGTTTTTTTCTTATAGCTTCAATAATGGTAAACTTATTATTGTAAATAAAATACAAATTTTAAAATTCTAAAAAAATGTCTATATGATCCCTAGAATTTCGGTTCGTGTGGCACAAAATTTGTCATGGATAAAGAATAAAAGGGGTGAATCATAGTGCCTTATAAATTCTGGACAATGATGGATAGATTTTTATCAAATAATTCACTATTTGAAGGGCCTAACCCCACCGTCACATGTCCCCTACAAAAAATTCTAGGAGAGCATCCTAAAAATATAATTTAGAAATAAAGTATCGATTTTCCATAATTTGGGGTGATACGAAATTGGGTGAGTCGGATTGCACCCTTCACTTCTTTATATTGATTGGGAATATAATATGAGTTTGTCTCCTTTTTGTATAAATAATAAAAAATATTATACATATTTAATCTCAATTTCTAATACATCATTTAATGCAATAAATATTTTTTTTCTACTTTTGATTTTCGACACCTTACTACATCATTCATGTTCTTTAAAAACGAAAACAATTTTCTGGTCATTTCCTGGTTAGCAAAAATGATTCCAGATCATTATAATAAAAAAATTAAATCTTTTGAATCTAAATGTTTTTTAATTTTAGCTTTGAATACTTAACTACAAAATCATATTAATCAAAGCATTAGACATTTTAAATAAAAAGTATTTTTAATTATTATTGAATAAATTCAGTACACCAATTTATCAAACTCATTGATAATGTAAAATTAAAAAATAAACGCCCTTCAATTTATGTGGCCTTAATTTTTAATCACCAGCAATTCTGGTCAACTATAACTCTGTTAACACAAATTTTTTTTATTCACTACGAGGCTTTTAATAGTTTTTTCATTATTCACAAACATTTTTTGAAAAAATAAACATTTGACTTGAAAGAATGAAGATGTACAAGAATTAGATATTTTCCAATGTAGAATTCTTTTTCTTCATCTTACTTTATCGGAAAAGGAAACTTAGGCTTTTTTAATGCTTCCAGGTTTAAAAATGGATATATTATTATTTATTCGTGAAAATAAGCATTAAGTAAAGAACAAAAGTTCATTTTCAACTAAGACAGATGAATTTTCAAACTAGATAGATGACTTCTCTGCAATAAAAGATGAATTTTTTTTCATAAAGACGAATTTTTCATAACGTGAAGTTTTTGATTAAAATAACAATTTCAACAGAATAGTTGAATTTTATACAAAATATTTAAACCTCTAAAAAAAATTGAACTTTTCATCAAATAGCTGAATTTTTATTTTACAAAGATAAATTTTCAACCGAGAAGTATTGTCTACCAAAAGACGAATTTTCAACAAAATATTAAAGTTATAAAGCTGAAAAGTCCAATATTTTAGAAAAAAGTTGTTTTTTCAACAAAGCAAAAAATTTGACTTGAAAGTTAATTTTGAATCAAGAAAAATGAATTTCCGACGGAATGATTGAATTTTCAAAAAATAAATTTTTTATCGAAAATGGAATCGCTAAATTTTTATTTAAAAACGAATTATTGGCAAAACATAAGAATTCTCGGCCAGGTGGATTCAACTAAATAAGATGATTTTTAAACAAAATAGTTGAATCCATAACCGGAATGATGGATTTTCAACAAAAAAATATATTTTTAACCGAGCAGGTTAATTTTTTATCAAATTGTGGATTTTTCAAGCTGAAAATGAAATATTTAAAAAACAGCTAAATTCTCTACCCAAAAATATAAGCTTTTGACAAATTTCAAAATTTCAATTTTTAAATCAAAAACAGTTACATTCAACAAAAAAGGAGGATTTCAATTTCCAACCAAGCAGTTGTTTTTTCACGTGAGATGAATTTTCAACTAGACTGAGAAATCATAAAAAAATAAATTTTCAAGGAAAAGATTCAACCAAATGAATAAATTGATACACTAAGATTCATTTTTCACTCAAATATAAAAATTTTCAACAAAATTAATTGATTTTCTACTAAATAGTTGAATTTTCATCTTAAGAAGAAAAAATTTTGAACCAGAAATAGAATAGCTACATTTTTATACAACAAAAATTAATTTTTAACAAATGCAGAAAACGACTTTGCAACAGAATACTTCGATTTTTAATTGGATAGCTTGATTTTTAACTGAAAAATTTAATTTTTAATTAAAAATATGAACTTTTTAACAAAAAAGGTTATTTTTAACCAAATAGTTTAATTTTCTACCGATTCTTGAATTTTCAATACAAAAAGACGATTTGTCTTCAAAACATCTGAATTTTCAACCCAAAAATATAAATTTTCGACAAAAAAGGTTATTTACGACTAATCGTAAAATTTTGAACTGAAATTATGAATCTTAAAGAAATGAATTTATTACAAACTAATTCAATCTTGAACCAGTTAGCTAATTTTTCTAAAAAGTAAATTCTCAACAGAACATGTAACATTTTCTATTTTAACAAGAAATTATTTTAATTTTAAATCAGAGGCAGTTAATTTCAGCTGTGAAAGATGAATTTTCAAGAAAATAGTTGAATCTATATCCAAAACAGAATAATTTTCAACTAAGCAGTTGCATTTTTAACTAAAAAAAATTAATTATCTACCAAGAAATAATTTTCGACAAAAAAGACGTATAATCAAAAAATGCATGAATTCTCACCCAGAAAGGTTCAATTTTTAACCTTTTTAGCAAAATACTTAATTTGTTAACTAAGGAGATGAATTCTCAAATAAAATAATAAATCTTTAAGAAAAAGATTTTTAAAAAAAGTTCAAAATTCAACGAAAGCGTGGAATTTTCAAACAAAAAATTAATTGTTTAAATAAGAAGATTCATTTTCTACAAAAAAAATGATTTATCAACAATATAGTAGTAAAATCACAAGTTTGAAGAAATCGTTTGCATCCAAAACAAGTAAATTTTCAACAAAATAATGACATTGTCAATCAAAGAGATCAATTTTGAGCCGTAAGATTAATTTTCTAGAAAAAAAATGAATTATTAAAAAAAATGATGAAATTTTAAGTAAAGGAGATGAATTTTTAATAAAAAAATTTAATTTCAAACTAAAGAAGATAAATTTTTACCAATAAATTTAGCAGTTAAATTTACAGTTAAAAAAGTTGAGAAGCCTATCAAATTTAGTCATGACAGTTTGAGAAGGGCCTAATGGTGAACACTAGAAGTTTAATCAATTATTTTTAAAAAGTTGAAAACTATATTTTTTTCAATTAAAAATTTTGAAGAATAATGAACTCAAATCTTAAGCGTTATTAATTAAACAATTTTAAATACTGTTTAAAATAACGAAGTGTCTCGTCGTCCCGAAATTAGGGATGACTAGTCCAATATTTTTCATAAGCTTGGCTAGTAGTCCCGAAAATTCGGGAGGACTACCTCATTCTCTTTTCCAAGTTCCCCAATTTTTCGGGACGACTAGACACAGCCTAAAATTGAAAAAATTCTTAAATAAGAACCTTGAATCTAAGTCGCTGAACATTTATCATTTATAAATTATGCATCACACTTTTTAAAATTTAATTATTTTGATGTGAAGCCTGAAATTAATCATTCGAAAACCAATGTGATATAGCATTTCCATGCAAGGGTAACTACTTCATGTTGCTTCAATGTGAAAGAAATTTTTATAAGATATTAAACATGTCTAAAAGGTGAACAAAGTGAATGGATGAATAAATTAATTGATTAATTCGAAGATTATTATTATTTTTTCCGGGTGACGCCTGATATAGCAACCTCAACCCGAATTGTACTAGCCAACTTTTTCTCGTCAAATACTATTTCAAAAGCTTTTGCAAACATAACAATATCTGATCCTCCAAATCGAAACTCCCTTTAAAAAATTATTTTCAGAAAAAGAGATACTGCAACGTTACATTGCTCAACCCGGAATACAATAGTTCGATTTCAATCCTCCGATTTGCACGAACATCGAAGACCACAATGCTCGATTCGCCCCGTATCGCGACCAAAAAAGTGAGTACCAAGAGCATAAGCAAGTAAGTAGAATACTTTGGATGAATAAGCGGGGTGGGCCGGGGCAAAGAAGTGGGGATCGTGCATGCGTGGCGTGGGTGGAGATGGACCCCTTGGGGCAGAATTATCATACCCACACACCAGAGTACCCGGCCTGATCTAATCACACTCCCATATACATAAAATAACTGCTCTACGGGGCCCTATGGGGCACGCGGTGCTGGTCCGAGAGAGAGGCGGATTGTTTTCAGCTGGGACTCGAGTATAAATTGGCCAATTATTCGGAAATAAGGTAATTATATAAGAAGGGAGTGATCTCCGATAGAGGGATGGAGTGGGGCAAGAGGAGATCAAAGGGGGAGGCAAGGGGCGAAGAATCGAAGAGAGAAATCAAAGGCGATTATCTGCCTATGAGGCAGAAATCGGCGAGGTGGCTCTCTATACTCTCCCGTGCCCCTGAGGTGCTGGCGATGGTGCAATGCAACGGTTGGGGGACTGACTCTTCAGCAGATGTTTTTCTAAATGGAGACGAATTAGTCGATAAATAACGATCGATCGCGCACGCATCAAGAGAGATGGTACATGCATCAAAAATATTAGTTCACGTATCGTAGGTCCTGAAATCACAGCTGAGATGCCAAAACGCCAAAGCAGGTGTCTTCCATGATCCATCGGAGGCTTTGATGTTCCAATCCATTTGTCGAATGTTCTCTGCAAAGAGGCTTGAATTTCAATTTATACATATTTTGTTTTTTTAAGTAAGATCCTATCAGCATTTTTCAAAAGCTTGCAGAATTTATTGATGTAAATTTATAAGGAAGAGTCTGAAAGATAAGGTAGTCCAAGACATGATGGTTTTCAAAAAGCCTACTCTTAAGAAAGATTTTCTAGGAAGGTAAAAAGCAACAAAAATTTTACAAACTTTACAAGTGTTACAGTTCCTACAGTTATTCTAGAGTCACTTCGTACCACAATCTACTTTTTGATTCATGTCTTAAATCTTGGAAATCCACCAAAGATACCGGAACGCCCAAGCTGGTGTCTTTGATCGCCATCGGAGTCTTTAATGTTCCATTCCATTTGATTAATGTTCTCTGCAAAAAAGCTTCAGTTTTAATTTCAGCATATTTTGTTTCTCCAAGTAAGATTTCTATAAGCCTCGTTAAAAAGCTTAGTAAATTTATTTATGTAAAGTTTGCGGAAGAGTCTGAAAGACAAAGCAGTTTTAAGGCATGAAGGTTTTCAAAAATCTTGCTCTTAAGTAGGATTTTCTTGGAAGGTATCACCATTTATATCACCATCTTTTTTTTATTGATATCTCAAGTCTTGCAAATTTACCAAAGATACCAAAACGGCAAAGCTGGTGTCTTCGATCGCCTTCGGGGTCTTTGATGTTCCGATGCATTTGTTGAATGCTCTCTGCAAAAAGGCTTGAATTTCATTTACTACATATTGTGTTTCTTCAAGTAAGATCTTATCAGCATCTTCAAAAAGCTTGCACAATTTATCAATGTGAATTTATAAGGAAGAGTCTGAAAGATAAAGTAATCCAAGACATGAAGATTTTAAAAATTTAGCCTACTTTAAGAAAAGATTTTCTAGGAAGGTAAAAAGCAACAACAATTTTATATTTCTTACAACTGTTACAATTTCTACAACATATTATAAATCTTTTCATACTGCTACCTATTTTTTATTGATATTTTAAATTTTGTAAAATTACCAAAGACACTGGAACGCCAAAGCTAGTGTCTTCGATCGCCTTCGAAGTCTTTGATGTTCCGATGCATTTGTTAATGCTCTTTGCAAAAAGGCTTGAATTATGATTTCTACATATTTTGTTTCTTGAAGTAAGATCCTATCAGCATCGTTAAAAAGCTTGCAAAATTTATTCATGTAAATTTATAAGGAAGAGTATGAAAGAAAAAGTAGTCAAAGGCATGAAGGTTTTCAAACTTTAGCCTATTAGGAAACATTTTCTAATTTTGTATCAATCCTAATCAAGATATTACATAAAATCATCGTATCTGATCCAAGCAAAGTTTAGAAATGTCTTAAGTGTCTCTAATGTCTTGTTTCCAAATTTCCATATTGTCTTAGGGACGTTTCCGGTTTTCGGATAGTCAAACGGAATCTTCTGTTAAAAGTCATCAAGATGACAAAAATAAAAATCTTAGATGAAAATGCTATAATCCTGTTAAGCTTAGCATCTCAAAGATCCGGAAAATATTCACAATCAAAGAAGTTGGGTGTTTAAAAAAAAAACTTAATGTTTTTTTCATAACGCACCCCCTAAACTTCTTCTAAGACCTTAAAATTTTTAAAAATAAATCAAATTACTAATTAATGTTAACTTATACAAAGTCCGGTACCATCAATGGTATGTTTTGCCAAAATCCACGACCACTGACGAAACATTTTTTTTTAACAAAACAAAAATATAAATTAATTTTTTCACCAATTAGAACAAGTTTTGGGAGTTACGTGATTAAAAAAAAAACATTGGAAGTTATTAAGATTACCTACTAGAGAGTATCACAGGCCGCAGAATCATTTCAGAAATTCGAAGTAGCATCAATAGTAGTATTCTAAAAAATAGTAGCATAATAGCATTATGTAATTTTTTAAATATTCAATCAAGAAGTTAAGTATTTCTTACATCTAGTGCAAAATATTAATCTCCCATAAAATGGTGTAAAATCTTCCCTTATCTCTTAAAATACCCTAGAACCTTTACATTCCATAATAAGCATTTACTAACCACTAAAAATTGTTGATATTATCTAAAAATACCTGGAACACTGGTCAATATTTTTAAATCCTAAAAATGCTTTGAAATTCGTAGCAATCCCTTGAAATCCTAGTTTATTCTGAATAACTATAAAAGTGGAAATCCGTTCGAAACTCTTGGAATCTTTGTAATATCATTGACATACTGGACACTTTTTTATACTGCTTACCTGGAAATCCTTTGAAATTTTTAGAATTCCTACGTAATTCTTTGAAAACCCTTACAAATTTTGAAATATTTTTAAATTTCTTAGAATCTTCTAAGACATCCTGAACTCTTTAAAATCCTCTGAAATTCCTTAAAAGATCCTTACAAGATTTAAAGGAGTTTTATCAAAAACTCCTTCAAATCTTGCAAAATCCCTAGTGATCGTACGAAGTTTAAATCAAATGCCGTAAAAAAATCTTAAAATCGATAAATTATTTCAAAATTTCTTAAATTCTAAAAATTATATTCTGATCACTCCTGGCTATGATTCTTTGCGAATTGACGTCAATTGGTAATTATTTAAACAAAACAAAAAAATGCACAGTTTGTCTCAATGTTTGTCTATTCTAACAGACTTATGTTGAACATTTTGTACACGTCGGTTGAATAGCGCAAGCCAGGTCACTAAATTACAAAGGAATCAAATTTTCCGAATAAAAGTGCGAAATCAGGAAAAATAATTAATAAATAAAAATTTTGCGAACCATAGTCTCAGATAATTATCTAACGAACTTATTTTGAAAATGCTGTACAAAGCTGTTCAATAGTGTGATCTTCAGGTTGACTAGATTACTTAAAATATTACATTTTCCGTGTTTTCAGATTCAGTTAAATTAATTTAATAAAATATGGATAACCCCTGTGTACAGAATTTTTTTTTCCTAATTCGTCAAGATTTAATGCAAATCGATAAAATATTGACAAAAATATGCCTTTAAGGGTCTAAGTCCGTAGATAGTTCAACATAGTTTTTGTCATCAAACAAATTAAAAACACGTTTTAAAGTGATTGATAGTTATAGAATTTTTCAAGCATGAAGCGCTTCTTATTGTTAATTAAATCAATTATCAACAAATTCCAAGACTAGTTATCATGCAGAATAAAATTATTTTATCCACTACATCATATTGTGGACACCTAAATAATAATTTTCGATTAAGATAAAATGTGTCTTTGTTCCTTGATTGTTATTGTTACCAACAAAAATTTGAAAAACTATATTGCTAATATTGTTACTAATAAACAAAAAACTGATAGTCGGTTGTCTTAGAATTTGTTTATAAATTATGTAACTAACAATACGAAGGATTTAATGCTTATCATTTTCTGAGAGCATGAATTACTCTTAACCCCATTTTTAATTGATTTCATGAGAAAAACAGTGTTTGCGTATTCAAAAAACACAAAAGTGAATACTTATTAATTCATTTTAAATAACAAAAACATTTATAAGTCATCGCAACATTTTTTTAACGGAATATTACTCTTTGGTACTCTAGAGTATTTTTTAGTAGAAGAATTGTTTTCGACATGAAAGTGACTAATTTTGGAATCAATTTTTAATTTAAATCATAAAAAATACATATATTTGTTTATTTAATGTTGAATATGTGCTAAAATAAAAGCATTTTTCTACATCTATAGAAGAAAACTAATTGCTTCTTGGGATCAACTAAAGTTATATTGATTTTTATCCAATATTTTCAACTTGTCTTATTGTATCGCCATATGTTCTTAGGATGTAGGTGAGATAACACATATTTTTCCAGATCGTAACTGACCTTTAATATATCAATTCAGTAGATTTGAAGTATTAAAATCAAATTAGATATATTTTTTTTTACCATTGAATAGTTAGCAATGTCATTTCATTTAGAAATTTTCTTTGGTCAGACTTTTTTTGTGACTATGTTATTAATTTCAAAATAAAAACATTTTCTTTTCTGATCAATTTTTGTTTTGTAGAATTTTTGAATCAATTTATAACTTAAATAATGTAAACTATGTTTAATGTGGAATCTGTGCTGGAATTAGTGTCTCCTTTCTACACCAAATTAATAACGTGCGTTCCTCATGGATTTTATAACAAACCTAATTAGGTAAGCTTAGCAGTTTACTCATCTGGAAAATATCTACAGCCTGGAAAGTATAAGTATCATAAGAATTCAAACATCCTGTTCCAGAAAAAAAAACTTTCCTGGAAAAAATGAGTTACGAATGCACATCGCACATTGCGCACTTGCAGCTACCATTAGATCCTTGGGATAAACTCTGAAATTAATACTTGGACGTTCTTCATCATTATTGTCTGTGGGGAACACTGAAATGTACCCAGAGGACATAAAATCCGCGATATGGTATGGTATCGAGAATCAAGCGGCATCAATTCGCTACGTGAACATAGTCAAGATCGTTACCTTATTCCAAAGACATAGTCGGTACTCGGTACTCTGTACTCGGTACTCGGTACAGAGAGGACTTGGAAGCGTCGCTAGTCTATAACTACTCGTATGTACGAGCACTAGTTGCCGTAAGAGGCTCACCTGGCTATTAAGGGCTGCGTGGTGGCCTCAGGCCGGAATTAGCATACCCTCGAACTGACTCCACCTCCGCACCTCACCGATCTCGAGCTCAGCTCGAAGAATATAACTTAAGTTCAAGCGGATATTATGCCACCATTCTTCCCTCCAT
>JAUELO010000155.1:1419086-1431453 GCA_032357855.1 Amphibolips quercusostensackenii | reverse complement strand
TTAACAAATCACTTGACTTTTTAACTAAAAAAGATTAGTTTTAAGCCCATAATTTAATAATGAAATTTTTAAATCAAGAGACGAATTTTTAATAAAAAAGATCGAAGTTTCTGTCGAAAATAGAAGAATGTTTAACAAAATAGTTAAATTTCTAACCAAAAATGACTAATGTTGAACCTTGAATTTAATAGTTGAATTTTTTAATTTAAAGACGCATTTTTAATTCAAATGATCGGACTTTCTGTCGAAAATAGAAAAATGTTTAACAAAATACTTAAATTTTTAACCAGAAAAGATTAATTTTTAACTCAGAATTTAATTGTGGAATTTTAAAAATAAAACACGAATTTTTAATTCAAAATATCGAACTTTGTGTCGGAAATAGAAAAATGTTGAACAAAATACTTTAATTTTTAACCAAAATAAATTAATTTTGAACACAGAATTTAATTACGTAATTTTTAAATTAAAAATCGAATTTTTAATTTAACAGTTAGAACTTTCTGTAGAAAATAAAAGCATATTTAACAAAATACTTGTTATTAAACAAAAAGATTAATTTTGAATCCAGAATTTAATAGCTGAATTTTCAAATTAAACGAACGAACTTGAATTTAATAGTAGTTTTCAAGTTAAGAAACGAATTTTTAATTGGTAGGATCGAATTTTCTGTCGAAAATAGAAGATTGATCAACAAAATAGTTAAATTTTTGACCAAAAAAGATGATTTTTTAGGAAAATAGTTCATTTTTCCCACAAGTAAAAAAAGATCTTGAAAATTCTTGATTTTTATGAGAATTCTAGGGTGTTTCTTGGTGTTCAAGATTCTAGGCTGCAATTCCCGGTCAATGGCCACTAGCTACCCTACTTGAAATTGTGCAGTTCTGGACTGTTTCTAAATTGAAATATTTTTACTTTAAATTCAAATTTTTAGGTGATGATAATCCAACGATTTCGCATCGCACCTGCTGATGATCCTGTAAAAAGAACCTGAAAACAATCATGGCCAAAGAATAGAGCTGAAAGGTGAACATAAACATAACCTTATAACTCCTTCAGGCATTTGCAGAATTGTATAATCTGGCATTAACTTTAATAAGTTATAAATAATAATCTTAGCACAAGTGGGGAAAATTCACAAACAGATTTTTAGGTGAAATACTTGCCAGTTAAAAACACAAAACTTGATTTATTTAATTCTCAAATTCCAGCTGTGAGGTTATGTGCGTGCAGTATACTTACGAAGTCCACGCGATACACTTGCAAAAGAGTTGAGAGTCCACTGTAATTTATATTTATCTCATGTCGGTGATGCAGAACTCTGCACAGCCACCGAATCCTGTCTATAAAACATATATATATATCAATAATATGGACATCCGGAGTATAGTGGGAGGGGGGGCGCCACTTTACCACTAGCTGAAATTTCTAATGGTTTGTTACTCTCTATTTCTCTCTGACTCTACTAATAAATGACGTAAATATGACAAAATTAAAAATAATTAAAGAAAACTTAAATTAGTGAACCGGGAATTAAACAATGTACTAGCTTAGCCCCGTCTCTGGAAAATGGTATAGGCACTAGTTCTTCAAATCGGAAAAATAATTGAGTTAAATTTAAAGTAACAAAACATTTATTGATTTGAAATAACAAAAAAATAATTTTATTATGACATGAAAATAACGCTTAGTAACAGGTCTGTTGGATAAAGACAATTGAAAGTGAGAAAAACAATTGAGTGAAGGGATGAAAAAATTTGGGTATTGCAGGAATTAACTAATTTTCTTTTAAAAAATCAAATTGATCTTTTGCCTGGTTTTTCATGATCTGACAATTGGGTCAAATAACGTAACTGAATAATACTAAACATATTTTTGGAGGTTATAGGGACTAAATTTATTAGGACGTAAAATAGACTTAGGATAAAAAGACAGGATGAAATTGAAATACGAGTCGTGAAACACAATAATTTGAATAACCTTAGGGAACAAAATGACAGAATTCAATAAATATCTGGAAAAATAAAAAAATAATTAATATGAGGGACCAATATGACAAAAATTCAATAAATATCAGGACAAATAAACAGGGTACAATATAGCACAATTAAATAATATCAGACAATCAAAATAACAGAAATTGACATATCAGAAATAAATTAATCCAGTCAGGAATATTCCAGAAATGGTGCTAGATTATTAGATGATTTCTACCTTGAATAATCGAATGTCAGTTACAATATAAATATTCCAAACATAAGAAGATTAACTTTAAGTTATAATTGTAACTTTACAATAATGGACGACTTTAAAACCCTAACATATTTTTAATAATCTACAACGCGTACTAATCCAGAAGCTGCTCGACGAAAGATGAGCATTTTTCCTGCGTTTATTAACCGGCTAAATCCTGATTGTTTGAAATAGGGCGTAGTGATTAGTGTTACTAAGAAATGTTGAAATAGGAAAAATAGACTCTCAGGGATGTGACTGCAAAGGAAAATACTGTGCCCAACAAAATAGTCTTTTCTAAATTTGGTGATAATTAGTCAACCAGTTCGGTCCAGATGATGTTAAATAACTGTCCAAGACATCCTCTCCGAAGTATATAATCAACCAAGCTGACTACTAAAATTCCTACTAAGACTCAATACAAATTAATAATTATAGCACCAGGAATGTTACTAGTGATATTCGGGCCCGAGCTGCAGAGATCCCACTCGCATTGCCGAGGATCGACAATAAACCTTTCCAACAAAAGAGATCATGAATTTCGCTCCAGGGCGAATAAGGTATTTAGGAAATCAAGTGTCGGACGAAAACTTGAATCTTAGTAGCATTTTAAGATGTTTAATAAATATTGGGATACGACCAGAAGGACAGGAATAGGTTGCACACAGCAGTAGGATTGGCGGGAAAATTTCAAATAAGTTAATCGAGGTACTTCAATTGACAAAAGGCGTCCCATTTGCTTTTTGAAGTCTCTAATTAGGTCTTATTAGGTGTGATGCGTTGTTAAACCCGAAGCTGTCTACAGGTGATGCAACTGCATCTTTAATGACCGAAACGTCGTCCATTCACTTAAAGTATTCCGCTTCCATCTCATTTTCGTTTAAAATATCGTAATTTTCATCCGAGATCATAATTAAATCTATAGTAGCACGTTTTTTTGTCATATTCATGTGAAAAAAAATTCAAGCAAGATTACTCAAAGAAATGCATTATTCATTAGAATTTATTTTTAACCTACCTTTTTGGATGATTCTAGGGTCTTTTACCAGTGAATTGTCGGGACTGTGGTGGAAATACTCCAATTTTTTCGATGTTTTTCCATTGTCATATTTCAAGAAATAATAGTTATTAAAATCACTCTCGAATCACAATAAAAAATAAAACCTTTCAGTCAGATGAACTTTCATCGTACTGCGAACCTTGATCTACAAAATTGTTTGTTCTGTCAACAGTCAGCGTCGCGAACACAATAAATTTAAAATTTGTGTATAGTATCAATTATTATTTCGCATGTTATATTTCTTGCACTGATCCCGAATTTTTTCAAACGACCTGAAGCTATCTTTCTCGCAAATCAAAGAAAGTAACCAATTTCGTTTTCTTTTTTTTTCTTATTAAATATAGAAGACGTGGAATTATCTGTTTCTTCATGTTATCATAAAAAGTAAAAATCTTCAATAGCTCGTGGGCCGGTACAGTGACTAAACGCGACGACAAGCAGTACAGCGCCCAAACGCGACATGGAGCAGTATATAAGGGAGGCGTCGACATTATCATGTTATATTTCCAAAACAATTTTTTTCACTTATAATTTTGATGAATTTCGCCACTTGTGATTTTCAATCTGCTACTAAGAAACACAAAAATTGGGTGTAAAAAATACAATCATGTTTTCTACTTCAATTTAAACTAAAAAAGGTTCAGATAACAAAATTTCTAACTTTTTAAAAATCAATTTTAATCTAGACAAATCAAAAAGATTAATTTTTCTTTGTGAAAAAAATTCCTGTGATCAGCAGGAATAATTGTCATTATTTGCAATTTGGTATGCTTTTTTTGTTACCTTGAACACTACACAAAAATAATTTCATGGTGGCCATTTCAATCAAAGAAAAAATTCCCGGTAATTTTTCAGTACATTTTTCACGGTCATTCAAATTCAGATTCTAATCTTAACTTCAAATTTTTAACTTTTATAAACTATACAGTTTGAAGATTGAAAAAAATATAAATCCACGCTATTATTTTAAATGCTCTAAATTGAAGAATGAATCAAGAAATTATAAACATAAAAAATTATATCATGTTAAGCAAATTTGAGATAGAAACATTAAAAATTAAAAGATTACGAATTTTTTTTTATTACACAATTTTTCAATTAGAGGTTAATTTATTTTAATTTTAAATCGTAACAAAAATCATAATTTTTTAATTGTTGCTCATACATTAAAATATGTCTTAAGATATTTTTAATATTTTCTTGAAATTTTTTTCAAAATAAAAATCACTTTAAATTTCCTTAAGAATCTTTAGAAAAATGTTGTTTTATCTTGAAACTATTTGAAATCCTTGAATATCTTCAAAACATTTTTTCAAAATCTTCAAAAATATACACATTATTTTACACTTTTTAGAATTTTGACTAAATTACTTTTCAAATTTTTTGAAAACTTCTAAATATCGTTTGAAATTAATAAAGTTTTTCCTCAAATATTTGATTATGCTTGAAAAATTTTAAAAACTTGCTTTAAAATTGTTCATACTTTTTTAGAATCTTGAAAATTTTTCGAAATCGTTAAAATGAAAAATAACTTTAATTTTTCTAGTAATCTCAATAAATTTTTATATTCTTTTGAATTTTCTTAAAATCCTTAAAAAGCTTTTTAGTTTTTTGTTGCAAATCTTCAAAAATCTACATTTTGTTTGAAATTTGTCGAAGTCTTTTTAATTTTTTAATTATTTTGTAAAGTTTTTCAAGATTCTAAATATTTTTCAAAACATTCAATTAAAAATTAATTTAAAAAAATAAAAAATCAGTTAAAATTTTAACAAGAATCCTTAAGAAGTTTTTTTATTATATCAAAAGCTTTCCGAATCCTTAAAAATCTTTAAAATTGTAATTCGAAGTTTTCAAAAATCTATAATTTGTTTTAAATCTTTTGAAATCTCTTCAAGTTTTCAAGAAAGTTTGATTCTTTCCAAAATTTGTAAATATCTCCTCAACTTACTCGAATTTTTTCTAAATCAATAATTGATTAACTATTATATGCATCAAAATTAAACAATTTCATTAACAAATAGAAAGTTTGTAAAATAGAATAAATATAGTTAACAATGCAACGTTTGAAGATTAAGTTTAGCTATCTGAAATTTTGACGATTCAAGACTTTCCGTTTCAATCAATTTGTTTTAAAATCGTTTAATTCTAAATAATTTATTTATATTTGCTTATTTTAAATAAACATTTACACTTTGTTAACTATTGAAAAATTGATCTTTTTCTTTATTACAAATTATCAAATTGAGTGGGTAAAAATTAAATATTTTTGACTAAAACAACATTTATGTAGTATTTTAAATTTAATAAAAGTGTTAAATTCTGAATTTAGATATTTAAAATTATTTTATGCAAAATCGGACTATTTCCGGGTTTTTCCATACGTGTTTCGGTAGTATAATCGTACCTTTGTTTGCGAGACGCTAATCTTCGAAAATCGTACGTGTGCGCCTGCGCAGTAGCACGGTCGAGTTAATGGGTAGGCGTACACGTGCGATTGTCAAAGATTGTCGTCTCACAGGATACCGAAATAACTACGTGCCCGATAGGCACGTAATTTTTTGTCGGCTCCTGGACTAGAAAGACTTACTTTTTTCATTGAGTCGCATGCATGAGACTGTTATAAGTGATGCTCATATCATCAATTTCAGTTCTGAAATTACATTATTTGTGTTTTTTACAATGTAAAACATTTCCATAAATATACGTTCATAATAATATGTCTCTTTAGTAAGAAAAGTAACGTTATCAAAATCAGAGGAATGTTTGTCATAAGCTGCACGTTTCGTCAGGGTAGTGTTAGGCGTGTTATTTTCACAATCTTTCACATGTTCTTTGATTCTTAGTTCTATAAAATGCTTAGCCTCACCAAAATTACACTTATTACGGTCTAAGCGTGTTATTTTATAGTCTGCGTTAGTTGTTTAATTTATGGGAACTGGGTCTTTTTGATTTCTGAATCAGTTGAAAGGATCTTTGACAGGTGTGAAAATGATCTTAATGTTAAAACCATTGATTTTAAGTGTTAAAGAAACGATTCTCAAACTTTTTTGTTGTGTATCTGCCAGAGACAAAAAAACAAATTTTTTAATTTCTTGCGGCACCCTCCCCCTTCACCCTATTCTGTTAGGTTCCTGAAAAAATGAATACCTATTTTTTTTAATATAAGAGGCCCTCCTAATATCACAAAAATTAATCAATACGCGAATGGATAATGACTAATGCTCTGCTTCACGTCTACTTTTCTCCTCCTTCCGATTTTAACAATCTTATTGTATCTAGAAAGTAGGGTGTCTTCAAAATAAAAACGTTTCGAATTTTTTTGCTGCACCCCCTTAGTTTGGAAGCGTACACATATTAAGTAACACACTAATGGGAGGGGGTGGGGGCGGATCTGCTTTGAAGTTACAAGGAAGGGGTCGTAAAAGTTTTGTATCACGTTACACTCTTCTGATCAAATATTAAAATTTAAATCGATGTTGATACATTGAACACCAATATTATTAAAACAAAACAATCAAGTTATATGTGCATTTTTAATCAAATAGTTAAATTTTCGACAAAAAAGTTCATCGTCAGCCAAGGGAGATGAATTTTCAACCAAGAAAGATGACTTTTCTACTACATATGTAAGATGAATTTTCAATCCAAAAAACGAATTTTTTTAAAACAGTTAAATTTTTAGACAAAAAAACCTTTAACAAAAGATTTAATTTTTTAATAAAATAATTAAACTACAAAGATGAATTTTTAATTTAAAACATTTATTCTGTCCGAAAAAAAATTAATTTTCTGCCCAAAAATTAATTATCAACAAAGTAGATGAATTTTCAACTAAATAGTTGAATTTTGCACTGAAAAAGATGAGTTTTCAACGCAAAGAGTTAAATTTTTAACAAAATAGGTAAGTATTCAAGCTGAAAAGTCGAATTTGTTTAGAAACTAGTTGACTTTTAAGCCGGAAATGAAGATTTTTAAACTAGAATGTTACATATCAATCAAAAACATCATTTTTCAACAAAATCGTTGAATTTTTAACTAAAAAAGATCAATTTTTAATCAAAAATGGAATCGTTACATTATTAGTTGATAAGAAAAAATTTTAACAACAAAGAAGAGAAATTTGCAACTAGTTGAATTTAGCTAAAACAAAATCCAATACAAAACGGAATATTTACATTTTCAATTCAAAATATTACTTTTTTTGCTAAAATATGAAATTTGTTACGATATAGTCAAATTTCCAATAAAAATAAATAAATTTGTAACTAAAAATATGCATCTTTAGCCAAAAATTAAATTTTTAACGAATTAATTCAACTTTTAGCGAAAAAGATGAAATTTCAAGCAAGTATGGTTATTTTTCAAGAAAAGAACATGAATTTCCAACTAAACATTTTAATTTTCAACTCAAAAACATGAATTTCCAATAAAAAATGGAATCGTTAAAACTGCAGTTGGAAAAATTAATTTTCAACAACAAAAAAACGAATTTTTAACAAAGTATTCGAATTTTTTACCAGATTAGTTTAATTTTCAACGAAAACATTAATTTTTAACCAAGAATATTAATTTTCTACCAAAAAAAAAAAGAATCTTTAACCAAATACATAAAATTCCATACATATAGTTTAATTTTTAATAAAGTCGTTGAATTTTTAACTGAAGTAGATAAATCTACAATTAAAAATAAAACAGTTTAATTTTTAGTTTAAAAAATTAGGTTTTGACAAAAAAATAACCAAATTTTCGAAAAAGAAGCTTAATTTTTCACCAAAATAGTTACATTTTCAATCAAGAAGATACATTTACAAGCAAAAATATCAAATTTCTAAAAAGAAATTTCTTTATGAGGATATATGAACTCTCAACTGAAGAAGATAAATTTACAATCGAAAATAGAATAGTTAAATGTTCGATGCAAAAAACTAATTATTAAATAAAAAAACGAATTTATAACAAAGCAGTTCAAGATTTCACAAAAATATTTCAAATTTTAACCAAAAAGATGAATCGTCAAGCATGGAGATTAATTTATGACAAAAAAGATAAATTAAAAAAAAAACAGCATGAATGTTTAGCCAAATAGTTGTTCTTCCGTCAGAAGTCAATAATAATATTTTTAAAAAAAGTAATAGGATTTTAACAAAAAGGTTAATTTTTAAGCTTAATTTTTACAAAAAAAAAACTAATTGTCGACAAAATAGTCAATTTGTCAACCAAACCACTTTTAACTTAAATTAAAATTAATCATTCAGAAAAATAAATTTTTAACGAAGTAGTTTAATTTTCAACTAAAAAAGATAAATTTGTGATTAAAATTGGAATAGTTAAATTTTAGGTTAAAAAAGAAACTAATTATCAATCAAGCAATAAAACGAATTTTCAACAATGTATTAAGAATTTAAACCAAAAAAATTATTTTAAACGAAGAAGATTAACTTTCTATCGATAAAGGCGAATTTACAACTAAATACATGAATTTTCAAAAAAATTCAGTCTTATTTAAAAAAAAAAATTTCAACAAAATAATTGTAAATTATTCGGAACAGCTTTGTAGATTATAGGGAATGAACTGGATTACCCGAAATACACCGAATTATCTGGATTGAAAATGGATTACTTTGAATTACTCTGCCTAGCAAGTGTATTATTCCACATTAGAACTGTACTACTCCAGGTTACAAGTGCATTGCTTCCAATTACAAGTGGATTACACCAGATTACAAGTGGATTACTCCAGTCTAGAGAGGAATTACTCCTGAATACTGGGATTAATCCGAAATATTTAAATGACTCCAAGTTGCAATTTTATTACGCCAAATTGAACTGGATTACTTAGATTACACTGGATTACCAGTTCGAAAATGTTAGGTATGTTAACCATTATCAACTTTATTTTATTTTTTCTAAATGTGAAAAAAATTTAACTTTGTTTACATAGAAGTTACCCTCAATAAAAATACACTTCTTTTTTTTCTATGAATGGACCGATTTTTTTCTCTAAGGAAATGGTAACTTGAGCGCGCATAGCGTGCAAAGTGTTCTAGTGTAATACAGTTTTCAATAGTTAAGAATTATGTTGAAAAATTCAAAATTGGAATAAATTTAAAAAGTATATAATTTGAGAGTAACTGGGATTCGTCCTTTATAGAAGGTCGAACAACTTGAAGCTTTCTTCTTTTTATGACTACCTGAACCTTCCCTTGTGCCTGCAACTCGAGAAATACGCGTTCATGATTCTGCTTCATATTTCATGAGCGATGTATTACGTGCATGCTCGTAATAAGAATTCTAGAAAATGTTGCTTTGAGGTGGTGGATGCTTTCTTTCCTTAACTCATTGTCCGTTTGTAATATTTAGTATTCGAATTTTTGTTTCCCTTGTCTGTCTTATACAAAATGCTTTATTTGCACCTAAGGTTGGTATATATGATTGTTAGGAAAATAAAAGGAAATATTTGATCAAGTAAATAAAAAAATTAGTCATGGCAGGTACCTTGCGCCTTTAAAAAAGGATTTCATAGTCTATTAAGATGTGAGTAAGTCGTTGAAACCTTCCCCTCCCGTACTTCCCGCTCCTACTCCTCCTACGTTCCCCAGCTTACCTTTCCCCACACTTCAACCTTTGCTGTCATCCCTTCTCCAACTTCTTCTTTATATACTCCCCTCTCCTCACTTCCTTGACGCCCCTATTTCCTATTTCTTTCCTGAATTACCAGAGTTCCCTAGGTTCCCTTGGTTCTCTTAGTTCTCTGCAATCCCTAAGATCCCTACATTTCCTGAGTGCTTTGAGATCCCTGAGATCACTGAGTTCAATGAGGTCCCTGAGTTTTTTTGAGGTCCCTTAGATCACTTTGTTTTCTGGGATCCCTGAAGTCACTGACTCTAATTAGTTCCCTCAATTTCCTAAAATCCTTAAGATCACTGAGTTCCGTGAGTTCCCTGAATTCCCTTAAATTTCTGAGATCCCTGAGATCACTAAGTTAAATGAGGTCCCTGAAATCACTGTTTTCTGAGATCCCTGAGGTCGCTGAGTTCAATGAGTTCCTTATTTTTCTTAAGTTCCCTGAGTTCTCTGAGTTCCCTGAGTTCCGTGAGTTCCATGAGTTTCCTGAGATACTTGAAATTCCTGAAATCTCTGAGATCACTCAGTTCATTGAGATCCCCAAAATCACTGAGTTTTTAAAAATCTCTGAGGTCACTGAGTTCAATAAGTTGACCACGTTTTTTGAGATCCCCAAGATCACTGAGTTTTCTAAAATCTCTGAGGTCACTGGGTTTAATATGTTGTCAACATTTTTTTAAATCCCTGAGATCACTTAGTTCAACGATTTCCCTGAGTTTCCTGAGTAGTTTCCTGCGTCCTCTAAGGTCCCTACATTTTTTGAGATCCTTGAGATCACTAAGTTGTCTGAAATCCCTGAGGTCACTCAGTTCAATTAGTTCCCTAAGTTTTCTGAAATCCTTAAAATCACTGAGTTCAATGAGTTCCCTATGTTTCTTAAGTTCCCTGAGTTCTCTGAGTTCTCTAAGTTTCGTGAGGTCCGTGAGTTTCCTGAGATTCCTGAAATTCCTGAGGTCTCTGAGATCACTAAGTTCATTGAGATCCCCAACATCACTGAGTTTTCTAAAATCTCTGAGGTCACTGAGTTCAATGAGTTGTCTACGTTTTTTGAGATCCCCAAAATCACTGAGTTTTCTAAAATCTCTGAGGTCACTAAGTTCAATGAGTTGTCTACGTTTTTTTAAAACTCCAACATCACTGAGTTTTTGAAAATCTCTGAGGTCACTGAGTTCAATGAGTTGTCTACGTTTTTTAAAATCCCCAACATCACTGAGTTCAATGATTTCCCTAAGTTCTTTGGGTAGTTTCCTGAGTCCTCTGAGGTCCTTAAATTTTTTGAGATCCCTGAGATCACTAAGTTGTCTGAAATCCCTGAGGTCACTCAGTTCAATAAGTTCCCTAAATTTTTTGAAATCCTTGAGATCACTGAGTTTCGTGAGTTCCCTGAGTTCCCTGAAATATCTGAGATCTCTGAGATCACTAAGTTCAATGAGGTCCCTGAGATCACTGAGTTTTCTAAAATCCCTGAGGTCACTGAGTTCATTTAGTTCCCTAAGTTTTCTAAAATCCTTGAGAACACTCAGCTTAATGATTTCCCTAAGTTTCCTTGGTAGTTTCCTGAGTCCTCTGAGGTCCCTAAATTTTTAGAGATCCCTGAGATCACTAAGTTGTCTAAGATCCCTAAGGTCACTGAGTTCAATTGGTTCCTTAAGTTTTTTAAAATCCTTGAAATCACTGAATTTATAGAGTTCCCTTCGTTTCCTAAGTTCCCTGATTTTCCTGAAATTTTTGAAATCCCTGAGATCACTAAGTTAAATAAGGTCCCTGAGATCACTATGTTTTTTGAGATCCCTGAGGTCACAGAGTTCAATTAGTTCCCAAAGTTTTCTGAAATCCTTGAGTTCCTTGACTTCCGTGAGTTCCCTGAGTTCCCTCAAATTTCTGAGATCTCTGAGATCACTAAGTTTAATAAGATTTCCGAGATTACTGAGTTTTCTAAAATCCCTGACGTCACTGAGTTCAATGAGTTGTCCAAGTTTTTTGAGATCCCTGATATCACTAAGTTCAATGATTTTCCTGAGTTCTTTGGGTAGTTTCCTGAGTCCTCTGAGGTCCCTAAGTTTTTAGAGATCATTGAGATCACTGAGTTGTCTAAGATCCCTAAGGTCACTGAGTTCAATTGGTTCTCTAAGTTTTTTAAAATCCTTGAAATCACTGAATTCACTGAGTTCCCTTAGTTTCCTAAGTTCCCTGAGTTTCCTGAAATTTCTGAAATCCCTGAGATCACTAAGTTAAATGAGGTCCCTGAAATCACTATGTTTTCTGAGATCCCTGAGGTCACAGAGTTCAATTAGTTCCCAAAGTTTTCTGAAATCCTTGAATTCCTTGACTTCCGTGAGTTCCCTGAGTTCCCTGAAATTTCTGAGATCTCTGGGATCACTAAGTTTAATAAGATTTCCGAGATTACTGAGTTTTCTAAAATCCCTGACGTCACTGAGTTCAATGAGTTGT
>JAUELO010000155.1:1378376-1409729 GCA_032357855.1 Amphibolips quercusostensackenii | reverse complement strand
TTTCAAAGTGTTTATAGGATTTATATTCCTAAAAGTACCAAAAAGTGCAAATAACGTTCTGCCAACCTGTTTCAGCAGTTCTTTTTTGGGACATAAATCCTACAAGTATATGTAAAAAAAATTGTCCCAGGAAGGATAAAGAGGGGAGGAAGGGAAAGTGAAGGGATGTAGGGGAGGTAGCGGACGTAGGGTTTACGGAAAGGAAAATGAAACAGGAAGATGGGAGTATAATTGAATAGTAGAAGAGAAAGTATCGCTAAGAAGGGGGAGTGAGAGGAAGGGGAAGTAGGCGGAAGTAGAGGATGAAAGGATTGAGAGGGAGAATATGATAAAAAAAAGATAGGATAGGCTCGGATCAGATAAGACAGGACAGGATAAAAAAGAAGAGAAAAAGAGCAGGAAGAGGTAGAGAGAGACAGGGAAGATTCGAACGACTTCATTAACACCTTAATAGGCTACGAAACCCTTTTTTGTAGGTGCACGGCACCTACCTGAAATATTTTTTTTTTGCTTCTTAACTCTGCAATAAGTTAAATCTAGTAATGAATATGTAAAAAGACCCGCAAACTTTTAGGGTCAATATTTTAAAATTAAACATCGTATTATGAATTTCCTCTCAGTCACAGTATGGTTATGAAATTCACGATCGATGTGTACGGAAGCAGTAAAAAAAGTGTCAGAGCGTGGAAAATTTGAGAAAAGCTTCATATCCAGCTGCACATAGAATACCACCCCTCGAGCACATGTGTTACATTAATTTTTTTTACTCCTTAACTAAACAACCGTTTTTGCGGCCCTCGAATAATTCTCGCGACAGGTAATCGATAATCGTCAATTGCAGTTCGTCGAACAAGATTTATAGGCTAACACCACACCGCACCGTCCCGGTATTACGGAACCTTACTTTTCATTCTCAAGTCGAGAATGAGAATAAATAAATGCACAAGAGACATTAACTGTTTCGCCTTACTTCCAATTTTAAATTCTTACGCTCCATGTGCTCTCTTTATTGGCACGTAAAACACTCCGTTAGGAGGGTAGAAGGCTCCTCGAATTTATGTCAGGGTCGACTTTCCAGATTCATAACGCCTCATTTATGAATTCTTCTTTTTTGACGTTTAGTGCCACTCTTTTCTCTCGAAATTATTATCATTGACATTTTTCTTCTTCGACAATTCAGAGAAAAATCAGCACAGTAAAAATATTTTGTTCGAGCAGGTGAAGTATTTTAATGATGCTAAGTAGCGTTGTCTAATTTTTTTTTCACGACGCCCTTCCTTCCAAGGAGGGGAAATTAGGGGAAATTAGGGAAGGGGAGCTAAAGAAAATTAGTGGAGGGAAATTAGGAGAGGTGAGGGTGGAAATATAGGAAATATAGGGAAATGAGGGGAGTGGAGGGGAGGAGAGTAGGGAAATTTAGAGGAGGAAGCGTAAGAGAAGTAAAGGAAGTGGAACTAGGGGAAGTTAGGTAATGATAAATAGCGGAAATGAGGGGTGGAGAACTATGTTAGGTGAGGGAAAAGTAGGAAGTAGGAAAAGTGCGAGGGGAAACTATTGAAGGGAGAGTAGGTAAATTATGGGAGGTCCAGTGAGGGCAAATGAGAGGTAAATAAGTAGTGGAAGTGAGGGGAGGGTAGAAGATAGTACAAGTGAATAGGGGAGGAGAAGTGATGCCTGGGAAAGTAACGAGAGGGAAAATTAAATAAGGAAAAGTTGGAGAAGGTAGGGGAAGCGAACGCTAAAGTGTAGGGAGGGAAACGTGCACGGCGAAATTTTGGCAACTTTACGTTGGGAAAGCCTGGAAATTGAGAAATTTAAGTGCTGATTTTATGGTGTTAGGTTGAATCTCGTTTTGAGAAGCATCTTGTCGATATAACGCGAGGGGATCTCTTTCTTTGAAATTTATTGCTTAGGGGCTTAAAAGAGGGCGACAAGACGCCGATCTCGATTGGCATCTTTTTAAGCTAACGCGAAGATTTTGCGATGTCATTTTTAGCTTTTGTCTTAGATGTACCCAAATGCAGAATCCTCAAATTGTGCCATTTTTTACATTGCATTTGTCGTTTCATTCAGCGCTAAAATTTAAATACAAACTCTTAAAATTCAAGGATGCTGAAGAGGCTGGAAAACTTGAGAATACCGGGAGAAATCAGGAAATTCTATATCAGCTCTGGTAAAACAGAAAAAGGCGAGCAATTTTCAGAGGTTTTAGGATTTTTATGAAGACTCAGTCGATCAAACTTCTCCCTCTCATATTTTTCCTCCTCTCACTTCACCCTTTGCTACCACCTTCCAGAACTTCTTCCTTCTCTACTTCCCCCTCTCCTCTCTACTACATCTGACATGCCCCTTTCCCTAATACCCTTTCCCAACCCTCACTCCCCCTCCTACTCATCATTATTTTTAGTAATTTTCTCTACTTCCCCACTTCTCATTTCTCTTTCTTCTTCATTATTTTCGACAACTTCTTCTCCCGTTATTTCCTCTCATTCACTCTACTCCGCTCTCCTCAACACCATACGTTTTCACCCCTAATTTCCCCTCTCTTGCACTACGTCCCCTTCCATGATTTCCTTTCTCCAGTTGACCTACTTCCAATCCTCAAATTTCCCCTGACTCCCCCTACTTTCCATATTATCATTTCCCTTTAATTTCCCTACTTTCCCTTCTCTCATTTTCCCTAGAATGAAATTGATTTTTAATGTTTTCTCTACATTATTCATAAAAAGAAACATTTAAATTGTAAATAATTTTTGAATATTGGAAAATATTTCTGTTCTTAACATTTCACTGCCGCAATGTGATTTTTTATCATTTTCACACTCTTAAAAAGATAAGGAAAATGAAGTTATGTACAAAAACTTAGAACTGTGAAAAAAATATCAGTATCGGTAACAAAAAAATAATGGTACCAACAATAAAATTTTTCAGAAAATCTTAAATGATTTAGATCTCATTATGAAAGGGTAATTATTTATAAGTTTCGAAGATTTTTAAAATTGTTAAAAAAGAATCGGAAAAATTTTAAGACAATGTTTTTAATTTTCAGGATTTTAACAAATTCCAGGAAAACTGAATTATTTCAAAAGATGTCAACAGATTTTTTACATCATAAAATAAATTGAATAAAGTATATAAACGAAAGTGACTAAAGCTTAAAAATCAGTTAAAATGATTTTTCAAAATATTTAAAAAAATTTTAGAAATATTAGGGTGATTTTTGAATTTTTTAAGATATTTCAAAATTTTAGGACTTATTTGAGTCAGTTTAAAATATGTTTACAAGTGTATCTTTTTTGCTAAAAATTTAATCTTTTTTCTTTATAAATTCAAATATTCGGTTGAAAATTAATCTTTTTCGGTCAAAGATTTCATTATTTGGTTAAAAATTTGTATTTTTCAGGACAAATTCAACTTTTTTTATTATTTAAAATTAAATTTTTTTATTTAAATATCAATTATTACATTTTTTGTTGAAAATTTAACTTCTAGGTAAAATTCAACAAAAATATGGAGAATTTTTGACAAAATAGTTGAATTTTTAACCAGAATGATGAATTTTCAACTAAATAGGTAAATTTTCCACCAAACTGATGAATTTTTTAAACAAAAACACGAAATTTCTACAAAACAGTTAAATTTTTAACAAAAATGATGACAGCGATAAAAAAATAAATTTTTTATAAAATATTTTAACTTTTAACCAAGCAGTTAATTTTTCACACAAAAAAAAATATTTTCAACGCAACATGTAATAGTTAATATTCAAATCAAACAGATTTTAATTTGAAAACAAAATTCTACAAAAAATATGAATTTTTCAAACAAGTACTTGTATTTTCAATTGAAAAAGATGAATTTTCAGCCAAGTAGTATGATTTTTAACTCAAAAAGATTTATTTCCTACTAAAAAAAGAATAGGTCAATTTTCAGTGAAAAAAAAAATTAATTTTTCATGCAAAATGCAACGAATCTTTCAACAAAATAGTTAAATTTTCAACCAAAGAAACAAATTTTCAACCAAGTACTTGCATTTTTAACTGAGAAAAGTAAATGTTTAACCAAATAGTTGCATTTTTAATGGCAAAAATTAATTCTACACCAAAAAAGGCAAATTTTCAGCGAAATAGGAAAATAGTTAATATTGTTGTTGAATTTTCATCAAAATAATTGAATTTCTAATTTAAAAATATGAACTTTCAATTGAAAATAAAATAGTTGCATTTTTAGTGAAATAATTAATTCTAAACAAAAAAGTTGAATTTTTAGCAAGGTAGTTAAATTTTCAAAGGAAGAAATTAATTTTCATCTGGAATGATGCAACTTCAACGAAATAAAAAAAAGGATTTTTGAGAAAATAGTTCAAAATTTAACTATATAGTTGAACTTTTGACTAAACAGATGTATTTTGAACTAAAAATAGAATAGGTAAAGTATCATTAAAAATATTAATTGTCAACCAAAAAAAGTGAATTTTCAGAAAAATAGTTAAATTTTCAACTAAAGAAATACATTTTCAACCAAATACTTGTGTTTTCTACTAAGAAAGGTGAATTTTTAACCAAATAGTTAAATTTTTAATTCAAAAAGATGAACTTACGACGAAAAATGGAATAGGTGCATTTTCAGTGAATAAGATTAGTTCTTAACAAAAAAAAACAACAAATTTTCAGCATAATAGTGAAATTTTTAACGAAATAAATAGATCTCAACCAAATACTTGTATTTTTAACTAATAAGGTGAATTTTCATTCGAATACTTGAATTTTTATATAGAAAATGTGAACTTTTAATAAAAAATGGAATAGTTGCATTTTTAATGAAAAAAAAATTCTTTACCAAAAAAAAATAGCGAATTTTTGGCCAAATAGTTAAATTTTTAACAAAAGAAATAGATCTTTACCAAATACTTGTATTTTTAACTAATAAAGGTGAATTTTCATCTGAATAGTTGAATTTTTAATTTAAAAATATGAACTTTTGATCAAAAATGGAATAGTTGCATTTTTAATATAAAAAATTAATTCTTAACAAAAAAAAGCGAATTTTCAGCAAAGTAGTTTATTTTTCAACCAAGGCAATGAATTTTCAATCAAATACTTGAATTTTTAACTAATAAAGGTAAATTTTCAACTAAATAGTTAAATTTTTAATTTGAAAATATGAACTTTTAATCAAAAATGAAATATTTGCATTTACAGTGAGAAAAAATCAAATTTTAACAAAAAAGCGAGTTTTGGACAAAAAAGTTTAATTGTTAAACAAAGAAATAAATTTTTCATCTGAAATGATGAAACTTCAATGTAACAAAAAAAGAAATTTTGAGAAATTAGTTCGAAATTCAACCAATTAGTTGAAATTTCAAATGAAAAGATGTATTTGCAACTAAAAATAGAATTTTTCAATTGTCAGTTTAAAAAATTAATTCTCAACCAAAAAACGCGAATTTTAAAAAAAGTAGTTAAGTTTTCAATAAAAAAAAAAGAATTTTTAATCAAGTACTTGTATTTGCAACTAAGAAACGTGAATTTCCAATCAAAGAGTTGTATTTTTAATTTAAAAGGATGAAGTGTCAAATAGAAATGGAATAGTTGCATTTTTAATAGAAAAAAATTAATTCTCAATAAAATAGAGCTAATTTTCAGCAAAATAGTCAAATTTCCAGTCAAAGCAATAAATTTTTTAACAATTACTTTTTTTTCTAACTAAGAAGGTGAATTTTTATCCAATTAATTAAATTTTTGATTGAAAAGTATGAACTTTCAATCAAAAATGGAATAGATGCATTTTCAGTGAAAAAAATTAATTCTCAAAAAAAAAGGCAATTTCCAGCAACATAATTAAATTTTTAACAAAGAAATAAATTTTTTTCTAAAATAATGAATCTTAAACGAAATAAAAAATGAATTGCCGAACAAATGGTTCGAAATTTAACTATATAGTTGAACTTTTAACTAAACAGATGCATTTTCAACTGAAAATGGAACAGTTAAAATTCTTAGTTGAAAAAAAAAATTAATTTACAGCCAAAAATGAAACGAAACAAATCAGATAACTTTTAAATAGTAGTTAAATTTTTTACCAAGAAAGACGACTTTTTAACAAAATTGGTGCATTTTAAAAATAACTTAAATTTTCAACCAAATAGTGAAATATATAACCAAAAAAGATGAATCCCGAACCTAAAAGTATTAGCAGACTTTTCAACACATTTAAGAAAAAAATGAGAGGAGAGGTAAGTTTCTTAAAAACAGGGGGAAAAAAAGAATTCTTAAAAAAAGGAAATTTTCGCAAACTTTTCTAAAATTTATCATCAGGAAACTTACTAAACACCCCCTTAAATAGGTAACGTAGTTTATGGACTGTCCCTTATACAGTTGTTATTCTAATAATTTTAACATTAATTTTTTGAACTTAAACGAGAAATTATTTTTACATATTCCTAATATGTATCAATAAATAGTGTCCTTACCCAGTTGTCATTCTCATGTCTTCATATAAATGAAATGAAGATTCCCGATGCAGAGAAAATCTGTTCAGATCATCAAAGGCTTGAAACTCAATTTTTCAATAAATAAGCAATCTAAAAGAGAAATAAAATAAAAGAGTGAAGCCAGTGAAAAGAAGAATTCAAGAGCCGAGCGTGATTCCTGATTCAGTTAGGAGTTTGAGGCTTGAGGTCGGAGCGTCATTATGTCGCCTACATAGGCGGCTGTTGGAGGATGAAGAGCGAGGCGAAATGAAGGAAAAAGAAGAGGTGGAGGTTGAGGTTGAGGACGTTAAGCAACAAGCAGAAGGAGGAGATGAAGGTGGTCAATGAAGAGGGTAAGGCCCTGCAGAGGGCCCTCACTGGGCCCGCAGAGGGAGATGGAAGACAAAAACGGGGCATTAGCGCTCCCGAGCTACCGACTGACCGCCCGCTGATGTTCATTTCTACTTACGAAATTAGCATTATTACCCACTCAGCCCACAAAAATGCAATCAATGTGTATCCGTCCGCAATCCAAAAAGATGGCGACGGCGATGCCGCGAAATTCTCACCAAGAGAGTTAATGCTAACGACCCACACTACACTTTCTTTGTGTAGTACTTCTGCTCACATAGATACACTTTTCGCATTATCTCTCACAAACATTTCATGTCCCTCGATTACTCGATTCTTGATGATCTTATTACTAGAATAAGATACGCGCGCTGCAGCGCACTTGTAACGTTGCTTTATCAGTTAATACAGTAAAATTGAATGAAGATAATAAACGAGTTCAATATCTTCCATAAGTTTGGCTAGTCGTTCCGGAATTTCGAACAGGCCATCGCCGTTTGAAATAAACGAAATTATGTGTTTGATGTAACTTTTAAATTGTTACATTAACAACGTAAATAGTTATATCAATTATTAAAATCAAATAGTTGCATCAGTTGATAAAATTAAATAATTATAATAATTAATCAAATTACATAATGATATCAATTCATAGAACTTATCAGAAAAATTTTCCTAATTGATGTTGAAGGTTTGCAGTAGAAAACTAGAGATTAAAGATTGTTACCGAAAATGAGGTTTTTGCATAAAAGATTTAAAAAAATTAAATGCACGTTGTATTAATAGAATTTGATAAAAATCTCATTTTTCATATATTAATAGAAAAATTGGCAAATCAAAACTAGATAACTGACTCTCTGTACTTATCTCCCAAATTCTTCTTCTTTTAAAGGTCTTGCAGTCCCGGGCAGAAGCCCTTATAGTTTCGATCGGGTGTCCGTCTATCCATACGTCCATCCGTCGTACTTTTTCTAAGGAATTAGGAGAAATTAGAGTATAGTTTCGATCGGGTGTCCGTCCATCCATACGTCCATTCGTCGTACTTTTTTCTCAGGAATCAGGGAAAATTAGGGCAGGGAAATAAGGTTAGGGAAGTATGGGGAAATGAGAGGAGGGAAAGTATGGAAAGTCAGGGGATATAAAAAAATAATTGAAGTGAGATGAAAGGAAGGAACTTAGGGGGAGTGAGGGGGAATTATAGCAGGGAAATTAGGAAAAGCGGTTGGCAATTAGGGGAAAGCAAGTGATGGGAAGTGAGGGTAGGGTGCAGAAAGTATGAGGGAAAATATGTAAATAGGAAGTAGGGGAAGTTATAGGTAATAAGAGGAGAGAATTAAGTAAAGTGAGGAGTTGTTAGGGTAAGTGAAAGAAAGGGACGTAGGGGTTGTAAGAAGAAATTAAAGGGGAGGGAAAGTAGGGAGAGTGATTTGAAATCAGGGGAAAGAAAATAAGAGGAAATAAGAATAGACGGTGTAGGAGAAGTGGGAAAAATAAGTAGAGATAAAGTAGGGACAGTGATAGATAATGACGGGAGGGAATTGAGTAAAGTAAAGGGGAAATGACGGGAGGAGAATAAAGGGAAGTTGAGTAAAAAGAGAGGAGGAAAAGTAGTAGATGTAAGGGAAAATGAGAGAAAGGGACGCAGGGGATGTGAGAAAAAATTAAAGGGAGTTAAAGTTAGGGAAGCAAATGGAAATCAGGGTAAAGAAAGTGAGTGGAAATGAGAATAGAGGGTGTAGTAGAATTGGGTAAAATAAGTAGGAAGGAATTAGGGGAAGTAATAGGTAATAAGTGGAGTATATTATGTAAAAGTGAGGGGAAATGAGGGTAGAAGTAGGAAGGGATGTCAGGTGAAATAAAGGGAGAAAAAGTAGGAGTTGTAAGGAAAAATAAAGGAAGGGGCTCAGGGGAAGTGTAGGGTATTAAACTGAGGGAAAGTAGGGGAAGCAATTAAAAACTAAAGGAAGGATAGTAAGGGAACATGAAGGAAGACGGTGTAGGAACAGTGGGGAGAATAAGTGAAGAGGAAGTACAAGAAGTAATAGATAATAAGGGGAAGAAATTAGGTAAAGTAAGGGAAAATTATGGGATGAAAAGAGATGGACGTGAGGTAAAATAAGGGGAGGAAAAGTAGGAAATATTAGTGAAAATTACAGGAAGGGGCTCAGGGAAAGTGTGGGGGAATGAAGGGAGGAAAAGTATAGGAAATGATTGGAAATAAGTAGAAGAGAAGTTATAGGAATGAAGGGGAAGGGTGCAGGAGGATTAAAAAGATATAAGTAAATAGGAAGGTAAAGCAATACGCAACGAGGGGGAAAAATTAAGTAACTTAAGGGGAAATGATAGGACGAAAAAAACGGGAATTGAGCCTAAATAAGGGATGAAAAAGTAGGAGACGCGAGGGGGAATGAGAAGAAGAGACTTGAGGGAAGGACTTGAGAAGGACTTAAGAAGGGATAAGAGGGAGGGAAAGTAGGGTAAGCGATTTAAAATTAGGGTAAGGGAAGTGAGGGAACATGAGGGAACGAGATGTAGGAGGAGTGGGGGGAATAAGTAGAGAGGAAGTAAGGGAAGTAATAGATAATGAAAGGAGAGAATTAGGTAAAGTGAAAAGTAATTATGGGAGGATAAAAAAGGGAAGTTAGTTAGAATGATGGTAGGAAAGGTAAGATATGAGAGAGGAAATGAGACAAATAAACTTAAAAGAAGTGGTGGGGGAAAGAAAAGTAAGGAAAGCAATTAGAAATTAGGGGAAGGAAAGTAAGGAAAAACGATAATAGAGGGTGTAAGAGTAGTGGGGAGGAATAATTACAGAGAAGATAGGGAAAGTAATAGATAACAAAGGGAGGGAATTAAGTAAAGTGAGGGGAAATGACGGGAAAAGAATAAATTGAAGTGAGGAAAAATGAGGGGATGAAAATCAGGATATGTGAGGTGAAATCCGAGGAAGGGCCGTAGGGGAAGTGAGGGGGAATAAAGGGAGGGGAAATGAGAAAACTATTTGAAATAAAAGAATAAAAAAGAGGCGAAATGAGGGGATGGTGTAAGTGAAGGGGGCAATGTATAGAGAGGAAGTAGAGAAAGTAACAGTTGATAAGAGAAAGGAATTAAATTATGTGAGGGGAAATAGTGGGAAAAGAAGAAAGGCAAGTGAAGTAAAAAAAGGGGAGGAAAAGTAGGAGATGTGAGGGGAAATGAGGTGAGGAAAAGTAGGAGAAAAGGGAAAAAACAAAGGAAAGGTAAGTATAAGAAATTGTTTGAGAGAAAATGAGGAATAATAGGTAGAGAGAAGTTGGTAAAATAAGGGAGGGGAAGTAGGATAAAAGTGCGTAAGTAAAGGGAAGTAGAAGAAATTTGTACAAATTAGGGTGAGTAAAGGTGGGGAGTGAGGGCTGGGGAAGGAAAGTACAGTATAATAATACCGTCTAATTTTGAATGGGAAGCTAGATATCTTACTTTATATATTATTATGCTTGTTGTTTTCTGAAAATCTAGTAATAATACATCATAATTATAATATTAGAAACTTTTTTTCATAGAAAATTAAAGACTTTGAAAAATAATATTTGTCGTTTTTTTAAACGTTAAAAATTAATTTTTTCAACTGAAAATGTAACTATCCTATTTTTGGTTTAGATATGATTTTTTTAAATTAAAAATCTAACTGCTCAGGTGAAAGTTGAACCAATTGATTAAATTTTTTTTTTAAACATTTAGTTGAAAAGCCATCTTTTCAGGTTGATAGTTCAAACTGTTATTTTGAAAATTTAACTACTTTTTCTGAAAACTCTTTTTTTTTTGTTAAAAATTAATTTTTCATATTAAAAAACCAAGAACAATTCTATTATTTGTCAAAACTATATTTTTTTCATTAAAAACACTAATTGGGTAAAAGTTGAACCACTTTATTCAAAATCTTTTTTTTTTAATTTATTTTCTAGCTGAAAATGTAACCATCCCATTCCGAGATTTATCATTTTAATTGAAAATTAAACCGCTTGAGTAAAAATTGAACTACTTTCTTACAAATTTATTTTTTGCCTGAAGGTTCATATCTTTAGTTTGAAGTTATTAAAATTATGTTTAAAATTTAGTTTTCGAGCTGAAAATATAACTTTTCAACTTAAAGGTGAAAATGTATCTTTGTTAGTTGCAAATTAGACTTTTTTATAGGAAAATAATCTTATTGCTTTGAAATATCCTGTTTTTGGTAAAAAAAAATGCAACTGTTTTGTTAAAAATTAACTTTTTTGTTAAAAATTCAACAGTTTTACAGAAAATTCGTCTTTCGGTTTCAAAATTCAACTATTTTATTGAGAATTTAATTATTTTTGGAGAATTAATTTTTTATTTGAAATTATTGTTCTGGATCAAACGAGGGCATTTCTTTCTTTTCAATATTTTTACTAAGTTGGAAGAGAGGAAATTTTGGTTTTTACTTGTTCTAACTTGCAAATTGAAGTTTTAATATTTTAAACATTTTGATTTATATTTCAATTGACTTTTAGTTAGGCACATTCTTTATTTTTAACATTATTTCTATGACGAAAGGGTACAATTGTTTATACTTAATCTTTTTCTGAATCAAAAGAGAAATTTTTTTATTCTTAGTATTTTTATTTAATTTTGAAAAGAAAAATTTCTTTATTTTTCTGAATTAGAAGATGATATTTCATTCTTTTTTATATTTTTGTTAAGTAAGAAGAGAAGAAATTTTTTTTTTTTCGTTTTTCTTTTAATTGTGGAAAAGAAATTTTATATTTTAAGCATTTCAACTAATATTTAAGTTAGGTTGGAGCGGAACAGACCCATAAATTTAAAAAAAATTTGCATGATAAAAATGAAAAAAATTTTTAGTTAAAAATTTGTTATTTGCAACATTTTTTTTTTTTAGAAGGAAGGAAACTTTACTACCTTATTTGTTTCTGAATTGTAATAGGGAATTTCTTTATTTTATGTATAATCAGTTATATTTTAATTGAGTTGAAGGGGGTAAAATTCTTCAGTTTAGACATTTTTCTACATATTAGAAGCAGGAATCTTATTTTTTTCATTTTTTTTATTTTTTCTGAATCAAAAAAGGAAATTTTTTTTTGTTAATATCACATTTTATCATTATTATGATTTATCTTTGGTTAATATCACAGTCAAACATTTTCAATCATTTGTTATATTTAAAAAATAATAAAAGGTTTTTAAGTAAAAAATTTTTTTTGAATAATCACAATCTTCATATTAATGATTCCGGTGAAATATTTTAAATTTTGTGACGACTAACAAATAGGGTTCGATTTATTGTCGCCAACCTAATCTGATGTGATATCGATTACACGGATGTAAGCTTTCCCTATACTTATATTTTATACGTCAATTTTTTTATCGTTTACTCTATTATGTCTCATCATCATTTCTCGGTCTTTAAAAACAGGCCACGAAACCGAATACGAAGTAAATAATCTATCCTGGTAAACTCACATTTCAATATCGAAGTTACGCGATTGACTTTATCTCTTATGTATCATATAAAGTCACGCGAACTTGTATTGATTACACCCATCTTGTGTCGCGTGAACGATAAAGGGGATTCAAATATCAATAAATATTAATTTTTTCCACAATCAATAACAATTTTCTGGTGACATTATAACTAAACATCACTTTAATTTCAATAACCTTCACACAGAATGAAAGTTTTTGTTCCAGACCAAAAATGAGCTTATTTCCCCCTCCCCCACTCACCCTACTATCCCCTCTCGCTCCGTACTTTCCAACCTCTCACTTTACACTTTGCTACCCCTCCCTTCTCCTCTTCCTTCTCTCCCCTCCATTCTCCTCTACTTCCCTTTTTCATCACTTCCACAGCTCACACTCCCCTTTTCCTTCATCCCCACCCCAGCTGACACTTTCTCTTCACTAATCATCCGCATCACCCCAGTAGATCTCCCTTCACATTCCTCACTTCCTTTACTAAACACTTTCAGATCCAATCACTTCCAGTACTTTCCCTCACTTTCCTTCACTTCCTCTTCTCTTCCTGCTACCCCTCCATAATTTTCTCTTACTTCATCTACTTACCCACCCCTGACTTCTTCTTACTCCCTCATTTCTAATCACTTATCATGATGCCTCTCCCTTCACTTGCCCAATACTCTTCTTTCCCCTCACATTCACTACTTCTCCACCCCTTATGACCCCTAATTTTTTATACTTCACCTCCTTTAATTTTCCCTCAGTTCTCCTACTTTCCTTACTTCACTTCCCCTTACTTCCATCACTTCCGCTACTTCTTCCCTTACTTCACCTACCTTCCCTCCCCTATTTACCCCACTTTGCTCCCTTAATTTGACCTCACTCCCCATACTTCCCCCACAATTCATTTTCTCCCATTTTCCCTTCTTTCCCTACTCTGTGAATTTAATACTTATTTCTAGAATTTGAATAATGAGGCGTTTTTCGACTAAATTTGCTTTTTTGCAGAATTTAATCACTTTATTGGCTTCAAAGTCCAAACTAAACAACTTCCTTACATTTTCTTTTTCATGTAACTAAAAGTAAATGAACATGGATAATACAGTGAAAGCAAATTGTTAAAGGAATCTGGAGTTTTTTAGTATTAGGTACATTCTGATCACCCTGACAATGAATGCTTCTTGAGTTCCTTCTCGCCCATTGTATTTTGGTACTCTGTCTTGCTACACCAACCTTATACTTATCCCAGTTTTCAGTTTTCAGTTTTACTGGCTGCATTAAATAGTCATGCATAGTCATGTTTAGAAAATTACGGTACAGAGAGGTTTTGATTAGATGGAGTGTAATCTTTATCGTCTAAAGAACTTGTTACAACATCCGCTTCCTAGCAACTCTCGTACTCTTGTCCTAAAGTCTTTACTTTTCACTTCAATGATAGAAGCAATAATTTCAGATTTAACTTCTGCCATGTTCCTAGTATTATCAGATAGAAGCTTTGGTTCTGTTACACTGGAAACATTTGCGTGGACTATTTTAGAAATATTGCGATTATAAAATCCTGCAACATTCGACATACATAAATAGCAATCTTTCTTGCATTTTGATTGTCTTCTTATAATAGGTGCCTTAAATTTTAGTATCGATCGCTCCCCTTTTTTATTTCGTTGTCCACCTTAAAACCAAAGCTGTTTCTATAAATTGTCTTCACCTTGCCAAAAAAACTTTCTTAAATTGTTCTTAATTTTATACTCGCTGCAAACGTAGCAGAGCAATTGACGTTTGCAATTACATTTATGGAAAGCATTTTAAAGCACTTTGCTCTTCAACGAAGATTTTAAAATTTGTTTTGTTGGATCCATAAGAGTATAAAAAAGCATGCACGTTGGGAAGCCTGTACCCATCGCAGGCGCGTCAACTGTCCTAGGGGTGATAACCATCATATCTTCCTAGGTCTGAGTATGCGATCTGTCTGACTTTGACGAAAACACTGTCGACTCGTCGTCAGACGCACTACGGTTTCATCCTGTCACCCCAATACCCCCTGCAGGGCAGGGTGCCTAACAGCGCTGAAGGTAGTTACCTCAGTAATATTAACACTAGTGCTTCTACAGTTGCAACTGTATTATTTGTAATGTACGATAAACACTTGTTCTTCTCTAAGCTTGAGAAAAGTCAGATATTTTTATCATGCGATCAGAAAATCTAGCACTTCCTTATTATCCAATAGCATTTCATTACCCACAATGATTTTATTTTATAGACTGGGAACTACTAGAAATGGCATCGAGTTTTGTAATTTTTAATTCTGACATTCAAAAAAACTTGCTTACTTGTTATTGTCACTTTTTTTCTGATAGCTGTGACAAGTAAAGCATTTGAGACCGGCAATTTTACCATTTTTCCACGATTTCGTGAATATTGATAAAATTTTTCAGAAATGCACGTAATTTGACTACCGGTATCAGTAAGAACAGGAGTTAGGAAATCAAAAGAAGAAACCAGCAACATTATATATTTTTGAATTCTAAAAAATTCTGGAGATTTCTCTTTTAGAGGATAATCGATATCATTTTTTTAAGTCTCTAAAAAACTTATAAGGCCCATGACGCACCGCCGGACCAGAACACACCGCGCCATCATCCAGCTTAAATTATTCGATTGTGCAAAAGTAGATAAGAACACTTAAATTTGGCAGCAGGGTTGATTGCGAATTGTAACCAGAGTAAATTTAAACTATAAATGCATTCATTGCATGATAAGCGCAAGTATGGGCATTGCCACAACCCATACTGTAAGAATTGCATAGATGACGCATGCACGAACGCAAATTGAAATTTATATTTGGAGATTAATTTCCATATCTCTAATTGTTAGAATATTCATTATACGTATTTTTATTAGCCTCTAACCCACGAATATTAGACTTAAAATCTTGATTTCCAAACTAAGTGTTTTGAATTAGATTATGTTGACGCTTTCGACTATTCTCACGTTCTTTGTGTGTCAAATCAAGATGCGCTAAGGGCTGTGCAACTTTATTCACGTTAGAATAGTCAACAACGGTCAATGCTTCGCGAACTCTCAATAAAAGTTTTTGTATATTGTAGTTAATTTCATATCATTCCAAAGCTGGTAAAATATATTGAGCTTCTTAATATTGTAGAAGCAAGAATGCTTGCACATTTCCCTTGCTGGGCTTGAATCGTCTTGCCGACTATTGAGTTTTTTTTACCCTAATTGGGATCGAATGAAATTCGTTTGAAAATCTGGTTTTGAACGCTCCATAATTTTCATAACTGTTACGATAGATATCGAACCACGTTCTAGATTTACCTTTTAAAGCATTTGCGATAGGTAATCATTATTTTATTTCTGGTATTTGTTTAGCATTACTATATTTTTCTAACGATAATAAGAGCTTATTTTGATTTTTCTAATTAAATCATTTCCAAATTGAGGTAAGTTTTCACACCACTCACTTAATGATTAATAACCTGACTAGCGTCATTCCCCTGCTCGTATTGGAGCTGCTGATTTATTGGTATTTGTAATCTCGTGATCTCCTGACGCTAAGAATTATTAAACAGTCTTAACTCTTCTATTACACTTTGTAAATTCTTTACAGTTTTCTGACTCATGCTTTTGAAAAAATTATTTTTTGCTAAGGATTTATCAGAAGAATTTCTGCTTTTATTTTTACGTTTAGGTTTTGTTGCTTCTTTTTTGTATGGAAAACCTCTAGATACGGTATATATTGAAGTAAATTATTAAACCTTTTTATTGCAAAGACTAATTTTAAATTACTAAATAAAATTTAGATTTATAGGATTTTGAAAACTTTCTGTCCTGAGTTCGGAAGCCAAATTGTAACAGTTTTTTCTGTATCGTTACGTACTTTTCATTTATTCATTGATTTACTTAAAAAAAACACTAGGTTTTCCTTTATTTTGAATTTTAACGCACAATTAAAATTTAAACAAGATATCTCGATGATATTTAATTAAATTCGCAATGACTAAGCAGAGAAGTCTTGAGTCATATTTTATACTATGAGCGGTATTTACTCTTTGATTATAATCTATGTATATGCAGGTGATAGTGAGTCCTGATTGAGACAATTTTAAAGCTAAATAACAAACAGATATCCAAATCCATTGAAATGAAAATTAAAGAAAAATGCGTTTAAATTAAAATCAAATTTCTATTCCCTTTCAGCGTCGATTAATGAAATTGAAATCGTTATACTAAACATTAAAAGTTAAGAAAGACATTCAACTATTTAAAATTATAGAATTTTTTCAACCGCCAAAAATATACATATGCGAAGTACTTATCGTTTAACTGATGAAACGATTTGACAGTTGTGTCGCGCCTGGATGAGAGTTAAGGCGCAAGTTCTCGCTGATGTAGTTGCTCTTGAAATTAGTTCTTTAACACAAAATAAATGTCTGGATAAAAAAAATAATGGAAGATCTCATAGTCTTCAATATGGTCAATTCGTATGGTTGGAGGTGATCCTCGGCAATTCGCTTCACATCAGCTATGTTCCGTGACCGTATGATTTGATAATAGTCATTTAAAGTTTAAGAAAAAAAAGAATAAAGCAACGCGCTAAAACAGATTATTACAAAAAAAACTGTTTAACAAAATTTTCACGTAAAAAACGAAAAAAACGCAAACGTGATAAATGTACTATTACAAAATAATACCTGAAAGATGCAAGTCACAGCTTAATCGAACATAATTAATTAAATGAAACCGCCAATAATTCGTAGACCCGAGGTACAACCCTCGCATTTCCTGGCGGGAATAAACTTGATTTTTTCTGTTTTTTCATGATGTTATCAGAAACTAGTTCATACATATGAAATAGCCGCAGTATACATATGCATATATACATATACAATGTATTTGATCCTGTTATTTTATTTTGTTCTACCTACTATTGTGAAAAGTCTAACGATCGACTTTTTCCGCATATTAATTTTTAATGTTAAAGGATTTCAATTAAGTTTTGACTTAAAATATAAGATTAAGGTAATATTATCAAAATATAGATAAAACATAAAAATTGATTTGTATATGAAAAGTTAAATGCTTAGAAACGTATTTTAATGTTTATATCATTCTCAGGAGCCCTAACGCCCTTTCGTGTACCTCTTCTCTGGCTATAACCAGTCCCTAATCATACTCTCCCCATTTTTATGGAAACCCATGTTCTCGTCAAAACACTCTTGATAATTCTAGATACAAATTCAAAGCTGCGAAATTCTTTCGCTTCCAGAAAGTATTTGCTATTCTTTAAGAAATAGGTCCCAAATTCTAAAATTATGACACAATATTTTTAGGGCAATAAGCGTTGTAAAAAGAAAAATTAAATTCCAGGTTGGTAAAATAATTATAAATTTTCAATATCGGGCTATGATACTCTATGGATCTTGGCATTATATGTTTTTTTGGTTCTAAAATTATATGATTAGATTTGCATAGATTCGACTTTTTCCAGAAGATTTTCAGCTTCTGAAAATAAATAGAAAAGAAGTTGTATTTTTGACTTTTATTATATCATTATTTTTATTGTATTATATACTTTCTCTTAAAAGGTCAATTTTTAAACATTATAATGAATTTCTAACTAAAAATGCAATAGCTTAATTTTATGTTGAAAACATTGTTTTTTAATTAAATTTTTTTGAACAAAGTAGTTCTTTTATTATATCATTATTTTTATTGTATTATATACTTTCTCTTAAAAGGTCAATTTTTAAACATTATAATAAATTTCTAAATAAAAATGCAATAGCTTAATTTTATGTTGAAAACATTAGTTTTTAATTAAATTTTTTTTAACAAAGTAGTTTAATTTTACATGAAAAAGATAAATGCTTAACAATGAAGTCTAATTTTTATGCAAGTAGTTAAATTTCTAGCTAGAGAAAATAAATTTTTATCTATAAATAGAATAGTTTATTTCCAGTTAAACAAATTATTGTTAAATTAGCAAACAATTCACGAATAATATGATAAGTTTAAAAAAATTTAAACTTTTTTTACCACGTAAAGATGTATAATAAACTCCACGTGAAACTTAAATTTTAATTAACAAGCAGAATAAGATGACTGCAATATAAACAGTTAACTACTGTGTTGATATCTACATTAACGATTGCAACCTGCACAACTCATAATGTACCGACATACGATTGTGTAATTAACAAAAAAAATTTTATCCAATTTTTTTTGCAGAATTAAGTCTACAGTTTGATTGTTTGCCTAATGGTGATCCTATTCCTGCTGTTTCACGCTGTGCCTTCTCCTTTTTCCCTGACAATCTCCTGGAAATTTTCATCCTTCTGTGAGAAATCATTTTGCGCTCGGTCTCCTACACCTACTAAGCCTTTTCTTCGTGAAAGGTCCAGTTTTTCTCCTGCTAACGATACTTCTTTCCTCATACTTGGATTTGAACCTAAAGAACTTTTATTTGTTTGACTTATCCCTCCAAAAAATCTGTTCCGGTTATTCGAACTTCGGCAAAATACTTTTTCTGCCCATGAACCAACTCGAGTAAGAGACTGTCCTAGTGGTCTTATGACCTTGCCAACCAAAAAACAAATTGTATTATCAGCTTCCAATGGTGAAGTCTATGCAATATTTAGAAAATTTACCAATGACGCACTTTTTTGCGAAATATATTTGCATGTTACTGCAAAAAGAAACGGGAAAAGATAAACATGTACTGTTGCTCTTTTGAAGAATTGACCGCAGAAGAAAACGTCGAATGTCCAATAAGCTTTTGAAACCCAATCGCAAAGCGTTTCAGAGTATTTCGTGCGTAAGCCAAATTGATTGATGACTCACTTCAGAAATTCAATTTTTAACATCTTTTGAAAGCAGCTGTTAAAACGGGGAATGGCAATGGTAATCCTCCACTCTTTTGCTTCAAAAGTTTTAAAATTATAAACCTTTTTTTGTAGGCGTAAATTTTTCAACACAATGAATTTTTAAATGCAGTCCGGCAGAATTATAAAATGACAAATTAGAAGCCTTTGCAATTTTTAATTTATGATCTGGAACATTTTAGGTTGATCAATTGATAGGTGGCAGTACCGAATTAGATAACTAAAATTTTTATCGGAAATGGGCTTTACGTATGAACAATTCTTAAAAAATAAAATACATGTAATGTAAAAGTATATTTTTCAATTACATTTTTAATATTGTGATAAAAAGACTGTCAATTCATAAACATGTAACTGACTTTCTATACTTGTCTCTCATCTTCTTCTCTTTAATTGGCTTACTCTCTACCATATTTTTTAACCTTTTTTCTCTCACAAGTTCTTAACATACAGTGAAATAATAACATTTTTTTAAGAGCAAGCCCTTAAACTAAACTATTTGCTACCTTTTTTAGCTCCCAAGTACCAATTTAACCCCAAACTAAAATCTTAGTTCTTTATTTCTACAAAAAGACACTTTCATAAGGTTTTTTTCACTTAACTTTCTGGGTGTAATCAGGGACGGTATTTTTGAAATTATTATCGTTTATTTATCAAGAAACGTATGCCTTTTTTTTGTATCGAACTTTTCATAAAAACTCGTCTGTTACGTTACGTATTATTACACGTAATCTTTATTTTTATCGAACAGAATAATTTTTGTGAATGCAAACTTTTTTATTTTTATTCAACCTTCCTATATTTTGGGATCAAGTTTTGATTGTTTTTTTTAAATTAAAAAATAGTTATTTAGTTTTTATCAAAAGAAAATATTCAAAACTCCTGAAATTTGACCGTCAAAATTCTTAAACCGTTTACTGTTAATTAGTTCACTTACTAATCCAACTCAGTTTTATTCAATTCAGCAACTCAGTATATCGGAATTAATCTCTTATTTTTTGTGTCCACTAAAAATTGCTCTTTTTATCTTGATTCTCAACCAAGCGTGTTCCAATTTTAGGTTCTTGCCACTTTGGGATCGTAAGCTTTCACATTCTATTTCTGGAAACAAAATATTGTTCTGCAATATTGCTGTTTTCGGTTACAATCTAAAAATACTTAAGCTTTAGAGTAAACTTTTGTTTTATCTTCAAATAGTGATATCGATAATTCAGAATGTTATTTCGCACTCCTGAAAAATTTTGATTTTCTTAATTGACTAGTTATGTACTGCAATCCTTTAACTATTAATATCTATTCATTCATTATTTATAAAATTAAACTGCTGTTGCAGTTCTGAAAACTAACCAATAAATGATTTCACAAGACGATGCTGAATCGGTTTAATAATAATACGCCTTAATCCTATTTATAATCCTATTCAAATATTTTTTCTAACTCAAATATTTTATTTTTAACATATTTAAATAAAAATATTTAAAAAATAAATAAAAAACTTTTTAATAATAAATAATACTACTAACAGTAATTTATAAATTATTAAATAATCATAAACTATTTTAAGATTATTTGAGAAATATCGTAGAATTGTGAAAATTATACTAGATTCTAAATATTGGCAGCTATTTCTTATTTAAAGAATTTCACAGATATCGAGGGATATCAAGTATTAAAAAACATTTTAGAGGACTTACAACATTTTAAGAAGTTTCATGTTCTTGCTATGGGTTTTAAAGGCTTAAAATAGATTTTACAGCATTTTAAGGACTTCAAGGAAAGAATAGAATATTAGCTCTTGGTCAGAGAAAAGGTTTACTGAAACACAACAACTTCTTTCGAGTCAAAAGAAATTTCTTTGGTTTATAGAAAATTTTAAAAGAATTTTATTTTTTTTTAAATATATGTTAAGCTTAATAAAAAAAATTTTTTATTGTTAAGCGTTTTTTTTAATCTGAGACATATTGTTCTGATTGTCAGAACACCTTTAGCAACAGAAACATGTTCATCAGGGGGAAAACACGAAAAAAACCATGCATGGGACATAATTTTTTTTTTTCGTAAAAATATCGTCATAGAATTTGTAGGGTCGATATGGAAAATAGCTCTTCCAGAGTTGGCATTATTAACAAAATATTCTGTAAATTATTTTGCGATGGAAATTTAAATACGTTATTGCGAGTAAAAAGCTTAAAGTCTTTGAATGAATTTTCTCACCATCTTACAAAAAAATTGCTAAATGAAGTTAAAGGAGATATTTGTTTATAATTTGCATAAATTTGTCATTAACGCTTTATAATTATTAATTATTTTATATTTCTTCAAATTGTATGCGAATTTGAAAAAAATATTTATATTTCCTTTGGCTTTTCGTTAGAGGTAGCAGTAGTCTGTAGAACAATAACTTTAAAATAATTATAGGTTTACATTTTGCTGTAGCATACTTTGCCAGGGACCAAAACGAAAAGTACGGGTTTTTAGCTAGCCTACATTGATCGACAGTTATAGTTTCACACATTAAATTTTTTTTTTTTATATAACAGGACTAAGATGTCAAAATGAACTTAAATTTCAAATATATCAAGTAAAAAGTAACCGTTTGTGGTGAGTTATTGTTTTTAAAAACCATTGTTTAAGTCTTAATAGTGCAATCAAAATTTATAAAAATGTTTATTTTATAAAAATGTTTATCTTTAAATGATTGCCAATATACAATTTTGAACTGGTATTCAACGATTCAGTTACTTGTGCTCATGTTTACGTGCGCCTTAATTTAATAAAGTTTTCCATTGCATATTTCAAATTCTTAACAGTTTCATCATGCAGAAAATTATTAGAGTTTTTTTCACTTAAGCTAAGGAAATTAAATTTAAACATGTAGCAGGAGTCTTTCTTCGGCTTGCCTGGCTTTAGTATGTAGATTGCTTTAAACTTTTCCCATGACACAGGTGTACAACTAATAGCTGTGCACACCCTTATTATGTTATACACTGCGTCCATCAGAACATGTAAGCCTTCTTGAATCAGCGCCAGGAATATACTGTTTTCAACAGTGGATTTAAATGGTTTGAAACGCCAAACCAAGGTTTGAAACCAGGAAAGTACACCAGCATAAGGTGTTTCAGGATTTCGCTAGCTATGCCTGTCATGTAATTTATTGGAAAAATCAATGCCCTTAGTGTATTAACAATTATTTACAATTATCCACTATAAAATCCAGCTTATGACATAATCTCATCCTTCCAAGAATAATTGCCAGTGACTCTCAAACATCTTCCGTATATTTATTTCTGTCAAACGCTTTTGGCTTTTTAAGCCTTATCTGATTAAAACTTGTCAGCTTATAGTAAGAAGCATATATGCCTGTGATCTTATAAAAATATCTCCAGTAATACGTGACTGTCAACAAAAGCGTTGCTAATTGATAGAAAGCACAAGCTCCGGTCACCAACCTAATAAAATTTAGTTTTCACAAAGTTTAATGTATTTTCGCGATTCGATTAGATCAAATCAAAAGTAAAAAGGTTATCTAAAAGGTGATCACCTCCATTTTAGATGTTCTTACTGTTTTATATTCAAGCATTGCATCTAATAATCTGCGGTCATCCTTTTGAGCTGCAGTACTCCAACAATCGTCTCCGTTCCTTTGATGATGGCGGGTGTAGAGAATCAAATGGCAGGTATGCTAAGAAAGTCACCATAGGAGAACGTCTTACTTCTTATTGGTGTTCAGATTCAATCGCTATCAGGGCTTCATCACAGAACTTAGATCAGCAAATATAATCGATATTCTTTCTGGCGTAAATTGCCGTCCTACAGTTCAGTTAGTTCTATTGTAGAGAATAAAACTATATTTCTGACTCTTGCCTTTTATTTTTGCCCTAAAACACCAGCGTTCTCAAATCAGAGTGAAAGACCTTGTTTCACTGTAATACGTCCACTTCAGATTTTTACAGCAGATTTACAGTGGTCAAGATAATTTAAATAAACTTCAGAATTGAGGATTTTACGCTTTTTATGTGAGAATCAGCGTTATCAATCGGTTGTTACAAAAGCAGTTGCGTTTTCATTGTCCCCGCGGACTCTTTTTGTTTAGGAAGTATGTTTTTCTAGATCCTTCTCAATCCCAGATATCTTTTACAGTCAACCTCTCCGATGACTTGGACTGTCGAAGAATCGGCACTTTGAACTAATTCGGTAACTGTAGCGCCTTTCTTAGTATTCATGACGATCCACTTTTCCACTCTCAACAGAAAACCCTGGATTTCTAAACTATTCAGAATGGATAATTGTTTCTTAGGAGTTCCAAGTATCAATGCCATAAATTTTTCAAACTAGAGAAGATACTCGACATTAATAGCTTTGATTCTTGCATTTTTTTATGGTTTTGAAATAGCTACTGCCTCGATGAGCCATGTCCTAGTCCTCTCACTTAAGCAGCTAAAGATAAAGAAGTTGTTTTTAAAACAGCAGTCGTTAAAATTTGGGATAATGTCACTAGGTTTTACAACGTCGATCTAAATTTTAAAGGCTGCCTCAAGAGCCATTACTTGTTCTGATTTGAGCTTTTTTTTGCGGAAATCCCTTAAACACAACAGCCAATTTTAAGCGGTTTAGAAGCACAAGGCTGTATGTGTCCCCTGCATAAGCAGCCTTGCCCCTTTTAGCCCACCTATCGTCATAGGAAAGATGCCATCAGACCAGCATTATATAGAGGCTACTGGTTGAGGGGTTGTTCCGCCTTGCAACACAAGTTGCTCACGACAGTCTCTATTTCTGGAAGCACTGCCATATTTTTTTTTAGGTCCTTTCTCAGACCCAACATCCTCAGTAACTGTAGCTGTTATTATGGGGCTAATTGAAATACCATTTCTAGCGGTAGCACTCGAGGTGCTTGAAATTATACATGCTTTAGTTTATTCGAAAGGATATTTAGCCCCTTTGTTGGTTGCGATATTCTTGAGAGAAGAAGTTTACATAAAAGGTATCATTAAAAACTACCCTTTACGTGCTTGGCTTCTTTTTATAGTTTATTTTAGCAATAAAAATTATTTGAAGAACGATAGCTAATCATCCAAAATACAGAAAATTGTGGAATTAAAGGTTATTAAACTGTGAGAATGTTCTAAAAATTACTAGTTGATTGTTATGTATAAAACAGCTTCAAAGCGGGCCCCTTTTCAAACTTTTTTATCAATAGATATAGCTTAGTTTTGCAATTACTTTTTCTTTTCACGACTTTTTTCTTACCCTGCAAACTCTATAAGGACATTTTTGTCAGCAAAAATCATCAAGTTCCACAAGTAACTTTTTGGGTTCTTACAGGACTTACGGTCATTCAATAAATTTTAAGATTTGCAAACCTAATTGAAAAAAATTAATCAAAACAATCGTAATAAGAATAATAAACAACAATTAATTTTTCTAATTTTGTTCTCGAATATATCCGTTGTTCATTCTTAGCTACGGACTGAATCAAATTTCCAGTGAGATAAGAATGTTCTAAATTAGTTTGATACGATGTTTAAAATTTTTTGCGATGATATTGCAGGTACAAAATTACGAGCATGGTGTACTTCAAAGTTTGTATTTTACTCTGTTGTCCGCGACAATTAGAGATAAGAAACATTCGCCTTTAAATGCTTTCTTACAGCTACCATCTGTGCCACTTCATCAGTTTTCAGTCGCTTTCTTCCTGATGGTCTAGAAAGTTCCTAACAATGCAACAAATGTTTAATGAACCGCCTTCTGAACTACTGCTGGTACCCTACTGATTCCTAAACGTTCAAGATGTTTAATGCGTCTTGCGTGCACATCGCCTGTAGCAGAAATCACAATAGAATAAACCAATGCATATTTCACATTGCTCCTTGTCTTCACTCAATGCTCCAGCTCACTATACTCATAGATATCGGTTGTGAAGGCTGCCTGCACATTCCGGTTAAGTGGACAAGCAATGTCGATGATGTAGACTATTTCACCTTTTTCCTTTTGCTTTACCATATAATATGTAATATTTCTATTCTAAGACGGGCACTGAGATATGTCTATAAAACGGCACCCATTTCGTTAAGAGTTTTAGTTTTAGGGCATGTTGTTGATTTACAATGCCCGCTACATCATTATGTCTGTGCATGTATTCTCTCCAAGCCATTATGCGACAATGATCTATAATGTGCTAAATGGATTTGTTTCTTTCCTTCAAACAATCGCAATGAGGAACCCTTTCATTTCTGGGCCAAGAACGCCTCATTCATGCAAATATTTGACGTTATTGTCTATTGCTTTTGTCTTGATCTCATTCTTTAATTCTTTCTCTTAATCAGCGACCCCTAATTCTCATCTGGCAAAATGCGCAGTTCTACAATAACTTAATCCGAAGTACACGTGGATATTATCAAAAAACTGCTTTGTGGCATCAATTACTTGTGCAGTTTGTTGTCCGAACTAGCGTTTAGCTCAAGGTAATCCATGCATGGAAGATAGGTCAGTCCATAACCATCCTCATTATCATGTATTCTGAACACATGAGACATGATATTTAGTGTTTTGCTCAATAGGTTCAATTCTAAACAGAACCATAGTGCACTCAAGGAGTTTCCTAAAAAATACTTGTTTTAATGCGTAATGATCTAGTTATCCTTAGTTGTCTATGATTGATATACTTTATTCTGTTACCCCGAAGCATCACCGGTCAAAAAGAGATTTCAAATTCAACTACAATTTCAAATATATAAAATAATAAATTCTAATTAATTTATCTGCAAAATCAAAAGTAAATTGATTTAAAAAGACTTTTATCTTCGCACTTAAAATAACGTATATGCAAGAAAACAAAAAGAAAATAATAAGCATCGAAAACCGAATTGCGCTTCCATTGATCCGAGAAATACCCAGCATTTTTAGTGTCTCTCTTTTTGATTTCTATAACACAACCACACAAGAAAAAAATATTTTTTCCGGCCCGAGGATCAGACCATTTTTATTATACGTTTCTGGGATCGCTAGGACCGATATTAGAGTCCATTTCACCGCATCATGTTAGGTTTTCGACATGAGCCTAAAAATGCTTCGCTTGCATTACATTACATTACATTACATTATATTACATTACATTACATTACATTACGTCACATGATCCCAAGGGCAGAAATATTTCCTATTTTTGTTTGGCTGTGTAATCAAAATTTCATTTACATCTCAGTTATAATAACTTATAAAGATATAATTAATTTTGAGGATCAGGAAACATTATCTGCGTTTAAAATTTAATAAAAACCACTTATTTCTTTACAAACATAATCCAATATGATAACACATATTACACTAAACTCGTTATAATTACCAAGAATGAACTTTAGAAGTTCTACATTTTTAATTATTAATTAATAATTCATGACCTTAAAACCTGAGATTGTTATTTAAATCAACACGTTTGATTTTTAGTAACATGTATATTAGTAATATAATTTTAGGTTGAGAAACTCAGATCATTTATGGACTATAAATAGGATTCAGATTAAAATTTCGCAAAACTTGATGAACACACAGAAATATCGTATACAAATATCAGATTTTGAAAATAGTCATGTACTTTTAAGAATCTAGTTAATAAGAAGAGTATTATATTTATAAAGCAATGCTCGTTTTAAAGCCTAAAAATCGACCTCTATGACGATAATAGTGCTACTGTTGCTAAAGTAGTTCATACATTACAAAAAATATACATATTGAATTAAACACCGTTTTTTCAAGAAAAAATTTTTTATTAGACGAAAAATGTATTCGAAAAGGAAGTAAACATTTAAAAAAAAATTTTCTATTGAACAAAAAAATATTTCTTCAAACCAAAGTAATTTCTAGGACTTAGAAGAAATTATTTTTGAAAGATTTTCAATTGCACGAAAATACATTGGAATTCCTTTGGAATATTGGCATCATAAGTGCTACATTTAGGTATTAGGGATTTCTATAAAATACTTGGGAGTCCTCTAGAAGAATGACCATTTTTTTTTAATAACGTAAAATGGCCGACAATATTTAAAAATTCAATATCGTTTTATGCAATTCTATAAAATGTCTTGAAATCCTGTAACATCTGTAACAATTATTTTTTTAAAGACTCATGAAATTCTTTAAGGATAGTGTATAAATTTAGAAAACACTTTATCAAGTCATATCACTTCATATTAAAAATCGAAGTTAGAGAACGATGTTTTTGTTCGAATATAACGTCTTCTTTTCTGAGTAATTTCTAAAATATTACGTCAAACACATGATATGATGAAATTCGTCCTTCTGATTTTTTTATTATACTTTGTTGAGCATAATTTGGTTTTTAATTATTCAAATGCAACGCTTTAGCATACACTGTATACATTTTTTTGTGAAAATATGTTTGACCTCAAACATAAAATATGACATAAATGGTGTCTATCAAATTGAAATATATATCAGCAGGACAAACTTGACGCTTTACAACTAAGTAATAACGACTATAGTAGACGTAATATGTGCGCATGAAGTACTAGAATCTTGATCAGTTGCATTGTGAATCGAATTCATTATCAATAAATCAATCAGGTTTTTATCTTATCAGAAAATATGCAGATTTTACGTACCCCAGTATTATCTTTGGCCATTATCCTCAATTTTATTGGTAAATATACTAAGATCATATATCTATATAGTAATAATTTTTTTACCCTATACGCAAATGAAAATCTTAGATATTCAATCTGCATGGATCAATTTTACACGTTCGCAACAGTATTGTGTCTTATGCATGCACGTTCACATATGGTACCCTCCAAAATGTATAGGTTAACGTATATATTCAATAGAGCTAACACAGTACCTATTGTTTATTACTAATTGATTTTAGGCAATTTTATTTAATAAGGTATGATTCCTCAAAATTCACTCATAAACGATAATTTAATTATAAAAATGAATTTAGTTTTATTTATAAAAAATTAAAAAACGAGAAATCTATAGCTAGACTCTGCTGTGACAAAAAGACAGCGTAGAGAGGGTTAAAACAATAGTTAGCTTATTAAGTAGTGGTTAGTGCGGTTTTTTAATAATGATACTGCTAATGTCCTTAAAATGGTTTTCTGACCTATAGATTTATTTACAATAATTGTACAATGTTTCACAATAATGTATTTATTTTTAAAAAAAATTTCCTACTTGAAAATACCCTTCGTGATATTTTTAAGAGGAATCCAGTGGTATCCTTGATTTTTAGATGGGATTGTTAGTTTATTTTAACCTTGTTAACCTTGTTGAACTTCGGAATTTATTTTATTAGAAGTGCTAGTGTTGGTTTTCAGGGATCCCTTGACATGTGTATATGACTAGGAACGTAACCTTAAGTTTTCGAAAGGTATCTTGTGTGAAAAGTGTCTATTTTAAAAGCTATGGCTCTTTTACATACACAAAAAATGTAATAGTTAAATTTTCTTCATAAAAAGAATAATTTTCAACGAAAAATGTTGTAGTTCATATTTAACCAAAAAGTATTGAAACTTTTGATAAATAACAGTTAAATTAACCAAACAAGACAAATGTGTAACAGAATGGTTAAATGTTCAACTAAAACAGATACATTTTCTACCAAATAGTTAAATTTTTAATACACAAAAAAATCATTCTGCTACCAAAACGTGTAAATTCTTGAACCAGAACAAAGAATTTTTAACAAAATAGTTAAATTGTCATTCAAAAGGTAAACGATGGAGCCGTGAAGCAGAATTTAAATCTTCCTGATTTGCTTATACTGCGATATTTCGGATAAAAATTCAATAAAAAACATATTTATACCTTGACAAACAACTTTTACGTTAAAAATTTTGTGTTCCTCGAAATTCGCTCGACTTCCCATGAATTACGGCAACTTGCAGTACCAAAGATTTTACATTCTCATCCTACAATAAAAAGGTATTAAATTGGTGTAACATTGAATTCTCTTGGTTTTTTTCAAATTTTCACGTTTTGAGACCCCCTGAATTCGAAAAACAGGTTTTTATGAATGCGTCTGTCTGTATGCATGTATGAAGGGATGTGGCATTTTATCTTGTTATCACGATAACTTTCAAAAAAATTCACAGATGAAATTTGCCTTTGGTGTACTATTTCTGTGTCTCAAGTTAAAGTTTAAGATCGTTAGCTAGCCATTTTGCATGAAAACTCAAGAAGTGAGCACATTTTGTAAATTTTATAGACCATTTTTCGTTCTAATTTAAAAATTCTATGAATGCTTATAAAAAGTACTCAAAAAGACAAACAATTTATTGTGAAGGTTGTTTTGAAAAAAAAAATTACTGGAGTTATAGCATTTTCAAAATAAAAAAAAAAGCGAAAATGAACATCGTAAGCCAAACAACGTACGTTATGAAAAAATGTCAAAAGAAAAAAAAAATTTCATTGTGAACTTCCTACAAGACTATTACTACAACTTTTTGCATTTTCTCGAAAAATCCAAAATTTAAATTAAAACAGCACAAAAAAGTATAAAAAATCGAAAATTCCGCTCTGCAGTCAAACTATGCAAGATACAAAAAAAGATAAAACAACAAAAAATTGTATTTGAAAAATATCTACAAATTTTTACAAATCACTTTCTGATACGATGCGTAGTTTTTGTTTTATTTGGAAAAAACTGCATTAAAAAGAGAAAAATTAAATTTTTAGACAAAACACACAAAAACCAAAAAAATAAATACACAAGATTTTTTAACCAAAAAACGAACTACAGATTTTTTATTATTTATTTATCAACAGGATGCGTAGTTTTAATTAAAATCCTGAAAAATAACATTAAAAATCTACAAATCTGTTACCAGTTACTCTTTTATAGGACGTTGTGTATTTTTTGTTGAGGATTGAAGTATTTTGTTGACAATTTGTCTTTTTCGGTGAAATTCAGCTGATCTTAGGTTGAAATTAAAGTCTTTTTTTGTTAAAATATCAACTATTATATTTTATTTGAGAATTCATCTTTTTTGATTAGAACTTCAACTACTCAGTAGAAAGTAAAACTGCTTTGTTGGAACCTAGTCTTGTTTGTTGATGGTTCATTATTTCATTTGCGAATACTTTTTTTTTTTACTATTTTGTTTAAATATTTTTGTCTGAAATTAATTTTTTAAATCAGAAATTAAGTTATTCCATGTTTGGTTGGAAATTTATCTTTTTCAGTTTGAGCTTTAATTATTTCTTTAAAAATGCCTTAATTTTGTTAAAAATTAAACTTTCTTGGTATAAAATTAATATTGTTGGTTAAGAATTCACTTCTTTGGTTAAAATTTTTTTGTTTAATTTAAAATATTTGTTTGATAATTTTGAAAATTTTATTCGAATTTAATACTTTTTAGCATAAATTTAAATTTAATAACAAATAAAAATTAATTAATTTGTATTAAATTATTTAAAACTAAAGAAATTAAATGTAAATCATGCAAAGCGATAAGACTTACGAAGCGAGCATTAGCGCCCAAAACGCGCAACAGCGAGTGTATTATGTATAATTCAGAGCAAATTTTTACATATTATTAGAACGAGAAAATGTTGTTAAACTAAATGCTATTGTAGCTTGTTTAGTATTATTTTTGGTAAGTAAAATAAAAACGACTGCTTGTAAAATTCAAAGTTTTTTCTTCGGACTTTAGAAAAAGTGTAAAGAAACGCAAATCATTCCAATAATGTTATAATTAAATCAAGGGTTATGGTAATCGTGAAAAAACTTTGCCGTGTCTAAAAATATATACAATGAATTATTATTATTATATCCTCAACGGAAAATGTGTACCTTGAGGCTGATAGAGACTTGAGTAAATGATTTTTTTTTAATTTTATATTGAAAGCAAATTTAGCAATTACTTCAATCGTAGAGGTTTTCACAATTTTGTAATATTTGCAAGCAAACTTCTTCTTTGTGGCCAAGCCGAGAACGAAGTGCAAAAATTTTAAAAGAGTCGAGCGCGAAGCGCGAGATATGCTGCCCGCCCTCGGCGCGCTCAAACTCGCAAGCCTCGCGCGAAGCGCGCAATGAGAATGTGCCCGCTAAGCGGGCAGATTTTTTAAATTAAAAGATTAACTTTTCGGCCAAAGCCGTTTAACTATAAAATTGTATAGGTTGTTTTAGAATCCAAGCCCTTAATT
>JAUELO010000155.1:1278278-1290100 GCA_032357855.1 Amphibolips quercusostensackenii | reverse complement strand
TAACAATATTTTATAATTTTTTTTTTTTGCCAAAATATATAAATCCTCGCGTGATACCACAAGAGATAATAAATAGAGTTTCATTTGTCAATGCAAATGACCGAAAAATTTAATTTCTAGTTTTGTTCTTTCAATTTCAATGATCGCGAACTAGATAATTGTAAGACTAGAATACATTTTTTTTTTAGTTTTTCTTCAGTAAGATAATAAAATGACATTAAAGCCCTCGATTTTTCAATTCGATTGACTAGGCAAATTTCATCTGGTATAAAATAGTTACTACTGAAAACTATATAAAAGCGATATGTCACAAAATTATTTACAACTTTTAGTTTAAAAATTCGTCCAATCCCGACGAGCACCACAAACAGGATACAATTTTTTCCTTAGCAAAATCGTATCCTGCAAATTAATCAAAAGCGTACATTAACGCAAATTTCTTCGGTTTTGGTTCACTACCCATGTTTATTAGGGTGGTCCAAAAAAAAATTTTCGAACAAAAAAATGGCGTAGCGTGGAAAAGTTGCTGTTGGGGAAGGAAGACAAATCGAGAGCAAGACAAATTTTTTAAATCGGTTTTTGTTAAAGTTAGAATTTTTTGAAAATGATCAAAAAGCACATTTTTCGGATATAATCAATTCCAGTTTTATGAAAACATTTTTTTACTGTATTCCTTGAATTTCTGAATTTCGGAAAATCTTTTTATTTCTTCAATTCCTTAAATTCTCTGAAAATCTATTTATCTCTTATATTTCTTGAATTCCCTGAACTCCTAAACATCTTTTTATTTTTTTAATTTCTTGAATTCTCTGAATTTCTGAAAGTCTTTTTATTTCTTTAATTCTTCGAATTCTCTGAATTTCTGGAAATCTTTTCATTTCTCCAATTCTTCAAATTCCATGAATTTCTGAACATATTTTTATTTCTTCAATTTCTTGAATTCTCTGAATCTCGGAAAGTCTTTTTTCTTCAATTTATTGAATTCTAGGAATTCCTAAAATTATCAGAGTGCCGACAATTTAAGGAATTCGGCGAAATCAGAAATTTAAACAAAAATTTTCTGTCGGAGTTACAATTTTTTGAAAATGATCAAAATGCATGTTTTTTGGATTTCACTAATTGCATATTTTTATATTTAAAAAATTGAAGTGCATTTCTTGAATTGTCTGAATTTCTGAAAATCTTTTTGTTTCTTCAATTCTTTGAATTCTCTGAATTTTTTAAAATCTTTTTGTTTCTTCAATTCCTTAAGTTCTCTAAATTTCTGAAAATCTTTTTATTTCTTCAATTCCTTGAATTGTCGAAATTTTTGAAAATCTTTTTTTTTCTTCATTTCCTTGAATTCTCAGAATTTCTTGCATTCTTGGAATTCACAGAATACCGAAAATTTAAGGGATTCGGCGAAATCTTTTTATTTCTTATATTCCTTGAAATTAGCTGAATTTCTGAAAACCTTTTCATTCCACCGATGCCTTGAATTCTCTGAATTGCTGTATATCTTTTTATTTCATCAATTCCTTGCATTCTCTGAATTTCTGAAAATATTGTTTTTCAATTTCTTGAATTCTCAGAATTCCTCGCTTTCTTGGAATCCTCAGAATACCGAAAATTTCAGGAATTCGTCGAAATTAGACATTTAAACCAAAAATTTTTGTTCAAGGTAGAATTTTTTTTTAATGGTCAAAAAGCACGTTTTTTTGAATTTTATTTATTACCCATTTTTGTGGGAAACATTTTTAGCAGTATTTCTTGAATTCTCTTAATTTCTGAAAATCTTTTTATTTCTTGATTTTCTTGAATTCTCTGAAAATCTTGTTATTTCTTATACCCCTTGAATTCCATGAATTTCTAAAAATCTTTTTATTCCTTTAATTCCTTGAATTCTTTGAATTTCTGAAATTTTTCAAATTATTTCATCACCTTAAATTGACTGAATTTTTCAAAATATTTTTTTTTCTTCAATTCCTTAAATTCTGAGAATTTTTAAAAATATTTTTAAAAATATAATTTAATTCTCAGAATTCCTTGCTTTTTGGAAATCTCAGAATACCAAAAATTCCAGGAATTCGTCAAAATTAGAAATTTAAACCAAAAATTTTCGTTACGAATTTTTTTTAAATGATCAAAAAGCACGTTTTTTGGATTTCATTTATTATACATTTTTCTGAAAAAAATTTTTAGGTGTAATTCTTGAATTCTCGGAATTTCTGAAAATCTTTTTATTTCTTGAATTTTTTGAATTCCCTAAGTTTCTCAAAATCTTATTCTTCCTTTTAATTCCATATATTCTCAGAATTTTTTTTAATTTTTTTTTTCAATTCCTTGAATTCTCAGAATTTCTTGCATTTTTGGAATTCCCAGAATTTACAGAATACCAAAAATTTAAGGGATTCAGCGAAATCTTTTAATTTCTTATATGCCTTGAATTTCATGATTTTCTGACAATCTTTTTATGTCTTCAATTCTTTGAATTCTCTGAATCTTTGGAAATTCTTTTATCAATTCAATTTCTTAAATTCTATGAATTTCTCAGTCTTTTTATTTCTTTAATCCCTTGAATTGTCTGAATTTCTAAAAATCTTTTTCATTCTTCAATTTTTTGGATTCTCTGAATTTCTTACTTTCTGGGAATAACCAGAATTCACAGAATACCGAAAATTTAAGGGATTCGTCGAAATATTTCTATTTCTTATATTCCTTAAATTCCCTAAATTTCTTACGATTTTTTTATTTCTTTAATTCTTTGAATTCTCTGAATTTCTGAAAATCCTTTTATTTCTTCAAATTCTTGAATTCCCTGAATTTCTGAGAATATATTTTTTCAATTCCTTGAGTTCTCAGAATTCCTTGCATTCTTGGAATTCACAGACTACTAAAAATTTAAGGGATGCGGCAAAATCTTTTTATTTCTTATATTCCTTGAATTCCTGGAATTTCTTAAATCTTTTTATTTCTTTTATTCTTTGAATTTTCTGAAAATCTTTTTACTTCTTTAATTTCTTGAATTCCCTAAATTACTGAAAATCTTTTTATTTCTTTAATTCCTTTAATTCTCAAAATTAAAAAAAAAAAATTTTTCAATTCCTTGAATTCTCAGAATTTCTTGCATTTTTGGAATTCCCAGAATTCACAGAATACTAAAAATTTAAGGGATTCGGCGAAATCTTTTTATTTCTTATATTCCTTGAATTGCCTGAATTTCTGACAATCTTTTTATTTCTTTAATTCTTTGAATACTTTGAATTTCTGAAAATCCTTTTATTTTTTTTTAATTTCTTCAATTTTATGAATTTTTCAATGTCTTCATTTCTTTAATCCCTTGAATTCTCTGAATTTCTTACATTCTTGGAATTACCAGAATTCACAGAATACCGAAAATTTAAGGGATTCGGCCAAATCTTTTTATTTATTATATTTCTCGAATTCCATGAATTTCTGAAAATCCTTTTATTTCTTCAATTCCCGGAATTCCCTGAATTTCTAAAAAAAACCTTTTTATTTCTTCAATTTCTTGAATTCTCTGAATTTTAGTGTCTTTTTTTCTTTAATTTCTTGCATTCTCGGAATTCCTAGAACTATCAGAATACCGAAAAGTTGAGGAATTTGTCGAAATTAGAAATTTAAACAAAAGTTTTTTGTTGAAGTTACAATTTTTTGAAATTGACCAATATGTACGTTTTTTTGGATTTCGATATTGCATATTTTTATAACAAAAAATTTAAGTGTATTACTAAAATTCTCTGAATTTCTGAAAATCTTTTTATTTCTTCAAACCCTTGAAATATATGAATTGTTTGCATTCTCGGAATTTCCAGAATTGTCAGAATGCCGAAAATTTAATGAATTCGGCAAATTTGAGGAATTCAACGAATTTATTGATTTTTTAGAATTTCTTGAAATCGACCAAAAAACTATGGTAAATTTTTTCTAACTAGCATATTTTTGCTAAAAAGTTTTTAAAACAGATTATTTTGATGTTACAATTCCTTGAATTCTCAAGATTTGTATTTTCTTTCTTTATATTTTCTTTTTTCGAATTCCGAGAAGTCCCTTAATTTTCTCAGAATTCCAAGAATTTAAGCAATCCAGTGAATTCAAGGAATGTAGCGAATTCTCACAATTTCTTGAATTCTCAGAATTCCTGGAAATCCGTTAATATTTTACCTTCACGCATCGGAATCAAAGTTTCATGTTTAAACCTATTTTTGACCAACTTTCTATGAGCTAAAAATTTATAGCGAATTTTTTTCAACTGGAGTTTTTGTTAGTAAAAAATTATTGATTAATTGCACATATTTTTGAACAAAATTTCAAGTGTTTTCCTTGAATTCTGCAAATATCTGAAAATCTATACATATTCCGAATACCTTGAATCCTCAGAATTTCGATAATTAAGGAATGCAGAGAATTTTCAGAATTCCTTAAATCCTTGGAATCCCTTGAATCGTCATCATTCCTTGAATTGTCATAACTCCTTGAATTTACACAATTTCCTGAATTCTCAAGATTCCCTAAATCCTCAGATTTCCTTAAATTCTTAGCATTCTTTGAATTCTTAGATTTCCTTGAATTCTCAAAATTCATTGCATTCAAAAATTCTGAAAATTCCCTAAATCTTTAGAATTCCTTGAATTCTCAGAATTCTTAGAATGTCATGAATTCCCAGAATTTCAATAATAAAGAATTTCAGCGAATTCAAGGAATTCAGCAAATTTTTGAAATTCCCTGAATTCTTATAATCCCTTGAATAACACAATTCTTTGAATTCTCCCAATTCCTTGAATTCTTAGAATATCTTGAATCCTCAGAATTTCTTTAATTGTTACAATTAATTGTATTCCTTGAATTCTCAAAATCCATTGAATTCTCAGTATCCCTTCAATTATCAGTATCCCTTCAATTTTTAGAATGCCGTAAACTTGCAGATTGCCATGAATTCTTAGAATTTCTGTTATGCTCAAAATTTCTTCAATTCTTATAATTTCTTTAATTCTCAGAATTTGCCCAAAAAATTATGGCGAATTTTTCGTAAGTAGAGTTATTGGTAGTGAAAAATAACATCAATTCGAAATTAAAGAAAAAAATTTTTGTTGACGTTTTGAATTTTTTGAAAATGCGCAAAACACTTCTTTTAAGTTTTGATAAATTGCATATTTTTTTGTAAAAATTGAAATTTCTTTAACTAAAATCAAATACTCATGCTATTATTTTGTTGCTATACGTAAAATCCGTTTCAAGATCTGCAAGTTGTACAATTAATTAAATCCACAAAGCGAGTTTTCTGATTATATTAAAAAAATTATAGCTTCTACAAAACATTTTTTTTTAAATTTCTAATTTTATATTATTTGTCACTAACACAAACTATACTTCAAAATTTTTGTTCTCGATTTGGATTTCCCAAAGACAACTTTTCCAAACCATGCCGTCTCTAGTTTCGAAAATTCGGATTTTTCAGCCCACCCTAGTGTTTATCACAGTCCACGCATGTCTTGTTTTTTATCTCCTACGAAGTCCTAAAATCCAGCAATCATCTTCTCTTCCTTTCTCTTTTCAATTCTTTCATTCAATGACTTCATTTGACTAGAACACCGTAGATTAAAGCAATATCACTTAATCTCGTTTTCGTTGTTCACACATCTCTTCCAATCCAGCTTTTCTCTAACAGAATTCAATCATTCAATTTATTTCCTGGGTCGAAATGTTGATAGATAAACTTTGTTAAGTGTAATTTTAAAGGTCTTAATACAATGAGGGAAGGTACTGCATATTGCTGTGGTCCAAGCGATGTTTATCCTCGTTCTTCCAACTCGAAACTGGAATATGCGGTGGCGGTAAAAAACTTCTGAGTGACTGCACAAGTTGTATCGTGTCGACAAGAGCTGAAAAAATTCAGATTTTTAAATGCTAACATTCAAATTAGGACTCTAGAATTTATATGATAATTAATTCATTAAAAATATTACTTTTTTGCAGAGCCTCCGATTGTTTGCCATAAGGTTTACACATGGAAGGACGTACGCAGGTCTTCATCTTGTAGATGTTCTTCATCATCTCCTGAAAGCCTCTCACTATTTTCTCTTGACCTCCTAAAACGAAAATTCCATGAGTACTTTAAAGCCTAGACTTCTTTGATATACTTCCAGAATAATGAACAGGCGGATAATATTAAATTCCCGGTCAATTTTTCATTTTTCTGGTCTGGGAATTATATATTTTTTTTTAATGTACATGGCATAAATCAGAATTTTCATTCACTTGTTCCATGTCCGAAGTCAGAATTTTTATTTATTTGGAAAATTTTCTGTCCTATGTCCTAACTCAGAGTTTTAATCAGAATCATAACTCTTTTTGAAAATTCGTTGTTCCAAGTCATAATTGTAATTCTTTAAAAAAATTCTCTTTTTCAAGGTACAATTATAATTCTTCTGAAAAATGCCTCTTCCAAGTCAGAACTACAATACTTCTTTTAGGAAATTCCTAGTTCCAGAAATAAATAATATTTTTTTTCGAAAATTCCCTATTTAAAGTCAAAACTATAACAATTCTTTTAGAAAATCTCCTTTTGAAGTTTAAAAATACAGATATCTCTTCTAATACCCCGTTCCAAATCATAATTAGAGTTTGTCTATTTTTATTTTTAAACCGTGAATCTATTTCTCGTTGATGAAAAAAATCTGTATATCTATAATGTCAGATAAATACTAGACACCCTGACTTGGCCTTTTTCTACCTTCGGATATCGTAGACGACGACCGAAAATTGTTCTCGGAGTCCAGAGGCCACGCACCGTTATGCAAAGCTAGCAGATCTTTGTTGGAGTTTCCGAGACCAAGTCCGCTAAGTCCCTCCAGGTTGTCTAGATTTGTACGAAGAAAATCGCTCAACTTGTGTGATTCCGAAATCGGAATATTCGGAACCAGGGACTCATAATGCTTGTTGGCTTGCTTCTTCTCTTGTGGTCCAGGTCGATGAGGAATATTTAAGGATGGACGACTTGGTGGACGACTCGGTGGACGTTGAATCATTTGATTTCCGCCTCCGCGCATCTCAGAAATATCAGCTCCTGATCCTCCCAAAAGTGAATTTTGATTGGGTCCACTTAATGCCTGAAATAAAATTATTATTTTTCGAATAAATAAGAACTATTAAGTGGTGCCTGACTGCTGAAAGTAAAGTAACCGATGTGCATCCCCAAAACGTTATCTCTTTTTATCTCTAAACCTATCCACCCAAAAAGACGAGTTTTCGACCAAAAAAATATGACTTTATGACCAAATACTCGCATTTTCAACAAAATAATAAAATGTGCAATAAAATAGTTGAAATTTTAAACAGATGCTTAAATTTTCTACCTACAGAGTGAATTTTCATCCAAATGGTCGATTTAAAAAAAAATTAAACTTCAACTAAAACAGTTGTACTTTCAACCAAATAGTTATATTTTCAAGACAAAAAGGCGCATTTTTTAGAAGAGATTCAAATTTTCAACAACAACAACAACAAAATTTTAACAAATAGTTAAATCTTCAACAATATAATTGAATTTTTAAAACAAGTGAAATTTTAAACTAAAAAGCTCCAAACTCAACCCACAAAGATGAATTACCAACAGAAAATTGAATAGTTTATATTGCAACCAAAATAGCTAAAATTTTCAACAAAAGAGATCAATTTTAAAATCAAAAAGACGAATTTTCAAACGAAAAGTTAAATTGTCAACTGAAGAAGATAATTTTTCAACCAAAAATATATAAGTTGAATTTTTAGTGAAAAAATTAATTTTTAATAAAAATAAAAACGAATTTTTAAGAAAATAGTCCAATTTTCAACCAAAGAGTTGAATTTCCCAAACAAACAGACCAATTTTTAACAAATAAAGATTTTTCGGTTAAAAAGGGAAAAAACTTTTTTCCAAATAATTGAACTTTTAAGCAAAAAGACGAATTTTCCGCAAAAGAATTGAATTTTTAATCTGAAAATATATACTTTCAACAAAAAAGTTCATTTTCAACCAAGCAGTTACATTTTTATGAAAAAAAAAAAATTTGAAACCAAGAAGATTACTTTTCTATCAAAAAAGATGAATTTTTATGTAAAGAAAGATCAATTTTTAATCAAAAATGGAAAAGTAAAATTGTTAGTAAAATAATTAATTTTTAACAAAAATCAAAACAAATTATCAAGAAAATAGTTGAAACTTCAACCAAAGACTTGAATTTTCAACAAAATAATTGAATTTTCAACATAAAAGTTGAATTTTCAACTAAAAAAGTTCAATTTTTAACGAAAACTAGAAAAATTAAATTTGTAGCAAAAAGAATCAATTTTTCACAAAAAAAAAACTAATTTTCAACAAAATAGTTTAATTTTCAACCAGAGATTAATTTTTTAACCAAAAAGACCAATTTTTTACAAATAAAGATTTTTTAACAAAGGAGAAAAAAAATTTTTTCAAATTATTGAAACTTGAAGCAAAAAGACGAATTTTCTGCAAAATAGTTGAATTTTTAACCCGAAAACATGAATTTTTGAACTATCAAAAAAGCGACGAATTTTTAAGTGAGAGATCAATTTTCAACCAAAAATGGAACAGTTAAATTTTTAGTAACAAGAATTAATTTTTAATTAAAAAAAAAACAAATTTTAAACAAAATAGTCACATTTTTAACCAAAGATATTAACTTTACAACAACAAAAAAAAAACGTTTTTTACAAATAAAGATTTTTCAGTCAAAAAGTAAAAGGACGTTCTACCAAATTGTTAAACTTTCAAGCTAAAAGACGAATTTTCTGCAAAACAGTTGAATTTTCAACCTAAAAATATAAAAATACAACAAAAAAGGTAATTTTCAACGAAAAGTTAGATTTTCAGCTAAAAAAAATTATTTTAAACTAAAAGAAACAAAATTTAAAAAACGCAGTTAAACTTTTAACCAAAAATATGAATTTTTAAGTAAAATGACAAATTTTCAAACTAGAATAGTTAAATTTTTCGTAAAAAAATATAATTGTTATTAAAAACGAAATAGTTTTGAACTAAAATGATGAATCTTCAAAAAATATATATATTTTTCAACAAAGTGGTTCAACCTTCAACCAAGTAGTTCAATTTTCAAACAAAAAAGCTAAATTTCCAGCGAATAATGTCACACCAAATAATCCAACCAAAATATTTTTTTATTTTTAATAAAAAATAGTTGAATTCTACCAAGAAGTAACAATTTTTAAACAAATAATTGAATTTTCAACTAAAAAGATCAATTTTCAACCAAAAATGGAAAAGCTAAATTTTTAGCAAAAAAATACATAATTTTTACCAAAAAAACGAATTTTCAACAAAATAGTCTAATTTTCAACCACAGAGATGAATTTTTCACACAAAAAGACAAATTTCCAACAAATAAAGATTTTTCAGTCAAAAAGTAAACAAAAGTAGTTCCACATTGTTAAATTTTCAAACAAAAAGACAAATTTTTTGCACAATTGAATTTTCAAAAAAAAATTTAGATTCAACTAAGTTGCACTAATAAAATAAGAGGAAATTTCAAACAAGGAAGATTAATTTTTTATCAAAAGCTACAAATTTTAAACTACAAAATATCAATATTCAACTAAAAATGGAAAAGTTACATTTTCAACTAAAAAAATGAGGTCTGAACCAGAAGAATATTTTTTTCAACAGAGTTAAATTTTTCAACTAAAGAGACGAATCTTAACCATCAAAATGCATTTTTAACGCCATAAGTTTAAATTTCAACATAGCAGTTCAATTTTCAACCAAAAAGATGAATTCTCGACGAATAATGTGATAGTAGATATTTCCACCGAAAAAAATATTTTTATTTTAAATCAAAAATAGTTGAATTTAACCAAAAAAGACTAATTTTGCACAAAATAGTTGAACTTTCAACATCAAAATATTAATTTTCAAGGAAAAGGTAATTTCATACCTAAATAGTTAAATAATCGGCTTTTTACGAAAAGGAAAAAGAAATAAAAATACAGGGCAAATATATACAAAAAAAAAATTTTAAACAAAACTATTTTTAATACATACAAATTACTAACAAGAATGATATTTCGTGGTATCTGCAAAAAATTTCTCTTCAAAATTGCGTCAATTTTCCTGACCAATTTTTCATTTTACCTGACCATTAATATTCAAAGACCAGAATCTTAATCTTTTAACATTTTTAACATAGAACCTTTTATAGACGAAACGAAACAATTTCAAATCAAAATTTCAAATTTATTCCCTTTCCCTGACATTTAAAAGATTCTTTTAAAAATCCCAGAGTTATCCTTGCTTTACCATGACCAATAAAATTCCCTGTCTTTTCCCTGATTTCCAGGTTTTCCTTAACATGCGGTCACTCTGAATAGAGGTGGATAATAAAGAGATAGGCTGGGATAGGAAAAAGGGGATTCAAAGAGATAGAGGTGAATCGTAATTTTGAAAAGTAATTAAATAGATAAGAATAGAACAGAGAAAAGAGGGAATTAAAAGTGATAGGAGTGGATGTGGATGGAAAAAAGATAGAGGTGGATAGTGAAAAGATACTGGGATGGGTGAGATGGCATTCAAAAAGTGTGAAATAAAAAAAAGAAATCGAAAAGTATAGCGATGGATGGTGGAGAGATAGACTGGGATAGGAAAGATGGGATTTAAAGAGATGGAGTGGATACAGATGGACAAAAAGGAAGAAAAAGATAGAGGCGGATAGTAGAAAGATAAAACTGGAATAGGAAAGAGGGGATTGGAAGAGATAGGAGTGAATGTGGATTGACAAAAAAGGTAGAAAAAATAGAGGTGAATAATAAAGAGATAGGCTGGGATAGGAAAAATGGGGATTGCAAGAGATAGGCGTGAATATGAATATGAATTAACAAAGAGATAGAAAAAGATAAAGGTGAATAGTGAAAAGATAAGACTGGGATAGATAAGAGGGGATTGAAAGAGATAGAAAAGAATGTGGATTAACAAAAAGGTTGAAAAAATAGGCATAGATAATTAAGAGATAGGCTAGGATAGGAAAGAGGAAATTGGAAGTGATACAAGCGATTTAGAAGAGAGTTTAGGCAATGTATATTGACAAAGAAATAAAAAAAGATAGAAACGGATGGTAGAGAGATACCTAGCAAAAAAAGTTGGATATAACGCGAAAACGAATTTAGGTTAGGTTTTGTGTATTCGCTTTGCTGCCATTATCGAATTTGACCTTTAAATTCAATTCTACAATGCATTAGGCTCTTTTCGGACGACTTGATTTTATGAAATTAAGGGAAATTATAAGCTTTTCAGCAATGAGTATAATTATGAAAAATAAAGTTGATCAAATACATTCGTGCGGTTTGGGCGAGCGATATTAATTATTTAACTGAATAGAGTGATATTAACCAAACTTTGATTCCAATTCGCCAATACACATGATTCGACAGACTCAATTCAGCAAGGTGCTGGGCGATTAACGCGGTGGGTAACTGGTAACTTCATTGCCTACAGTTGGTGATGAATTTCTTTTACTATTTAAAAATGTTAAAAAATTTACAAAATAAAGTTGAGTTTTTTTAATTTAAGGTCGAAAAGAAGTCGAGTTTCTCCTGAAAAATTTTAATGCAAATATACATTGAAAAGATTCATAATTATAAAAATAGACTTCACAAGACAACCTTACTTTTCGGATCATTAGAGACAAATAAAATAACCAAAATGAGAAAAGAGGGAGAAGAAGGGAAAAAGTTAACCAAAAACCAACCTCTCACTTTTTCCTTTCTCCGTCTTTTTTATAATACCAGGGGAACCAACTAGTTTCAAGGCC
>JAUELO010000155.1:1258157-1268817 GCA_032357855.1 Amphibolips quercusostensackenii | reverse complement strand
GTATAGGTGTACCCCAAGTTGAAGTAACTGACTTTAGGACAAAAAATTTTAGTAAATAATTATAATTTTGACTTCTGAGCAGAAAATTTTATAAAGAAATATGATTTTGACTTTGGGACAGACAATTTTTGCAAAAAATTATAATTTTGACTTCGGAACAGGGAATTTCGTAAAGAATTGTAATTTTATCTTCGAACAGGTAATTTTGTGACATGAAACGGGAAAAAATATGTAATTTTAATTATAATTTATAAAAAAAATATTTACAAATACAATCTCTGTTCCAAGTTAAAATTCGTCAGATTTTGACATTTTTTTTCCAAATCAGAATTAGCCTAAATTAAAAATTTTGTTACAAATAAGAATTGGCGAGAATCGTAACTTTTATTTTAGGTCCACGTTAGATAAGAAAATTTCGCTAGAATTATAATTTTTTACTTTAGGACAGGGAGTTTCCATAAAAAATTATAATTTGACTAAGAACAGGAAAATTTTGACATTGAACGGAAATTTTGAAAAAAAAAAAATTATTTCTGATCTAGAAGGGAATTTTTTTAATTTCCGTTTCTAGCCTGAATTCGTCGCATTTTTAAACTTCCCTTTTCCAAATTTTAGAAAAAGGAAAAAATAATTGAATTAAAATTAAAAATTTTGTAAATAAATATAATTCTAACTTGGAACCGACAATTTTGGAAATGAATTTCATTGTGACTTAATACATAGAATTTTCTAAAGGAATTATAATTCTGAGTTTACGTAATTTTCGACTAGAAACGGGAATTTTGGAGAATAATTTTAATTCTGATTTAGAAAAAGGGAATTTAAAAATCTTTAAAAATCCTTTCCAATTATTGAAATATTTTGAACTGTGTCAAATTGAGCGGGAAAAATTAAGAATTGTCTGAAAGAAAACCGAAAAATGACCCCTGACTTTTGTCAGAATTAAAAAAATATATTTAAGGTAGCCTAAGTCGGTTTTTAAAATGGAATGCTGAATTTTTTTTAAAATCCGACAAAAATCTGAATGATGATTTGAGTAAAAAGCATTAGCAGCTGAAGTAAAAATTCTTTAGCTATTATTTATAAATAAAATAAGGAATGTATTTTCTAAAACAAGCTTGTGGGACCCCGAAATACTTTTTTAAACATTTTCCAAAACTAATTTTTTTTTCTTAATAGTTTAATGTAGGCATATGCCAAAGTAAAAATAAACAAATAGCGATTATTTAAATTTAATAAATATTTTATTTTCAAAAAGTGGCTTGGTGGACCCCTAAATTTTTAAAAAATTTTATACAACAATCACTTTCGTTCACGGAACGTTCATCACATACATGTATTTGAAGGATCCTACATTTCAAGAAAGAAACTACAATAACTCATTAATGAAAAAAATATATATACTTTAAAGATGTCAAATCAATTTTCTTTTTAAAATTAAGTTTATTCCCTTGAAAGTCACAAATAAGAGTGTATCAACTGCATCTCGAAATTGCAAAAATTCTAATCTTTTGAAAGAAGCATTCTTGAGTTTCGGCCATTTATGTTGGCAGGGTTGCGCGGACTTCGGGTATCAAAATACAATAAAAAATACCTTTCTTAAGCCACCGCCCCCTTTAAAAATAAGTTACATTATTTTCAGCTTACCCCAGTTTCCCCCGCCCACGCCATTCACAAAATGTGCAATAAAATCACAGGATAATCACAAACTACAATCTCCCTAATCACCACACCTTGCTTAATTAATTCTTTACTTTGCATTTGCAATAACAAAAAAAATCGCGACAATTATTTCGGCGGAAGGGACTTCACATTCAGTCCGCGAGGGGCGCGAGTTGCGATTTTTACTTCAAGGCGATTTCACATTTACCGCGCTGAAAACGCTATTTTTGATTGGCTGTTGTGAGTCTTTCCAGTTAATTACGAGACAGTCTTTCTTGAAAATTAGTTTATTTTTTTATACATTTTTTCTATTAGTATAATTAAAATTTTATTTGAAGTAGCAAACAAAATTTATTCCACCTTTTTTATTTTTATAACGTATTACATGTTGTGACGTCGTATTGCAAGATGGCCGCACGCCGAGGGTTAACCAATTGCATGGGCTGTATAACTTTATTTTTGTAATAACTTTGGAAAAATTATTTTTCACTATAAGTTTACTGTCAAACGGGGTAATTTTGGATAGGTGAGATATGTTGGAACATTTCTAAATCGATATTTTTAATTATTTGAGAAGGTTTAAACTATAATCGAAAAAAGTTAAAGCTTTAATAAAGCCTTAACTGGTTCTAGATTCTGGTTCCAGCATTTAAAAAATAATATATTATATCTAGATACCATCAAATTGGGAAATTTTGGACATGTGAGGTAAATTCGGATATTCCTCAATTGTTACTCTAAATAACTTAAGGAGGTTTTAACCGGAATCTAGAACCAGACAAAGCTTTAATAAAGCTTTAACTGGTATTAGATTCTGGTTATCAAAAAAAAAGAAGATTCACTAAAGTAGTTCAGTTTCAGTCAGAAGAAATAAATTTTTACCTAAAACAGATAAATTTCAAGAAATGCAATAGTTCAATATGCAGTAAAAAGAATGTACAACAAAATCAGTAAAGTTTTTACCATTTTTTAACAAAAAGAATAATATTCCACAAAAAAAGACGAATAAAAAAAATGCATGGATTTTCAACTGTAAAGTTGAATTTTCAATTTTCAACTTTTAACGAAAGAAATGAACCTTTAACTGAAAAAGATGAATTTTCAGAAAATTAGAAGTTAGGTAGTCGGACAAAAAAATAATTTTTAATAATAATAAATATATTTTTGAACAAAATCGGTGAATTTTCAACCATTTTAAAACTTTTTGAATCAAAAAAGAAGTTTTAACAAAACAGTTAGATTTTCAAGAACAGAAAATTTGATTTCAACCAAAAAGAAAAAATTTTTAAACAAGAAGAATAATTTTCGCCAAAAAGACGAATATTCAACTAAAAAAAAAGCATTTTTAAACTGAAAGTTTTAGTATATACACTCAAGTCTTTAGTTAAAAAATTAATTTTTACAAAAAAAAAAAAAATAAAACAAATTTTCATCAAAGTAATTAAATTTTTATCTAAAGACATGAATTTTTAACTGTGCAATTTACAAATTAAAAAAAAAAATTTTCAAATTGTTTAATTTCTAGTCAAGGAAATTATTTTTCAACAAAAAGGCGAAGTTTTAACTTGAAAGAATAAATTTTAACGAGAAGAGACGAATTTTCAACCAAGTGGTTTATGTGTGAACTGAAAAGCTTAATTTTTATCAAAAAATCTAATATTAAAATATTAATTTAATTATTTTTAACAAAAAAATAAATAAATTTCACCAACATGGTTAAATTTTCAACTAAAGAGTTCAAAACGCTACCTGGCGGCTGGTAACAGTGGTGTCAGAACCAGCCCTATGCATTGCTATGCATTTCAAACAAAGATATCGATCCCTTAGTGTCTCAAAGTCATAGTAGAAAATTAGTTCAAAAAATCTCCAGCGCAGCGCTAGCTGTCCTACCTCTCCTGGTTTTTGCATTGCGTGCAATGAGAGTGGGTTAGTTTTTTTGCATTATTTACAATATCCTAAACAATTTTCATGTTTTAAATGACACATTGTTATATCTTTGCTTTAACCTGTAATTTAGAAGTGATTATCATAATGGAAGAGTCATCAGTGGATCCCGTTACATTGCTCCAAAGATTGTTTACAATCAACTAAGTGGATTAGTTCTTTCAAATTTTCTGCTAGTTATTCAATTATTTTATTGTTTCAAATTACGTATTGTAATTCCCCCGCTTTATCCGGTAATTTTAAAGTGATTTTCGTAATGAATAAGTCATGGGTGGATTGCGTTGCATTGCACCCAACTGTAGCACAGATTATAAAATAGTGATTCAAAACAGGAGATAATATAATAATATATCCTATACTTCTCGAGGATTACCGCATGACATTTGAATTCATTTTTACCCTTTAGTATCAAAAGAAATGTCTGAAAAAACGTTTTAAAAATATGATATTATGCTTAAATTTTAATAGATTTTGACATGAAAACAAAAGATTGTTTCAAAGAAAATTGCAAAAACAAATAATCCATTCTCATTGTAAGCAATGGAAAACCGGGAGAGGTAGGACAACTAGCGTTGCGCTGGAGATCTTGGGAACTAATCAACTTAGGACAGTATCGGGGTCAAGTTAAAATTTCAAATATGGAGTGATGCACAGGACTGTCAGAACGCCGATATCTCTGTCATGCGCAGTACGCTACACATAATAGTTATAAAATAAAATCTGAAATTAAAAATTTACTTAGGATTGTGTCTGCAGCTACAATCTAATAGAAAATTATATATACGCAGCTAATAGAAAAATTCGATTTTTGGGATAAGAAAAACTGTAGAAAACCTTGGCCCGTGTCCAAAAACCATACCTACGAGAAATTAAAGTTCGTATCTTTGAATTATGTCAAATTATCGTAAGATACTTACGAATAATATCAAGTACACTTGGACATCGGTTATATAAAATATTTTTCTTTTATCAAGCGTCATTATTTTGTTTTTCTTATTATAATTTTCTCGAAAAATAATAAAGTATGTATTTCTATATTGAAAAGTGCCTGCCAACTTCCCATTAGCTACTGAAATAGGCACCGCCCATAGCGTGTCACCAGCTAACTTCACTTCGTTGAGGGCTGAGAGGAAAATGATAGACCAAATGCACGGGATTCGGTCTTTTTTGCCCTGTTTTGATAATATCTTCGTAAAAACTAATTTTTTCTATACAGGGTGTCCCAGACTTTCTATATAAAAATTTAACAAAAAATAAATAAAAAATTTCTTTACCAAAAATCAGTTGAAGTTTTAGTTTTTGAGTTATAAAATATTTCAGCTGGACTAATCTGTTCTCCTGTCGCTAACCCTACCTCGTCGCTCCTTTCAATAACACTGCGTTAGACTCCCGCTCACATACACCGGATGCTTATACGGCGTTCCTAATTGGTCCAGCTTAAATATTTTATAACTCAAAAACTAAAACATCAACTGATTTTCGGAAAAAGAATTTTAGATTTATTTTTTTAATTTTTATACAGTCATATAATTACAAAAACATGAGTGTGGGACACCCTGTATAAGTTTATTTAACAAATAGATTTTTATTTTTTAATAACTATTTAATTAAATAATAAAATACACTTAACTCTCGTAATTTGGCCAGCCTCAGTCGTAGGCGGCCAACTAATGGGTGCTATTAATAAGAGAGACAGAACCATTCAAGCGTGAACAATCTTGAAGCCGACCAACTCATGGGCGGCCATTTTACGCGAGATAATTGTAATAATAATTATTATTATTATTCATTAGAGAGATATTTTTAGAAATAATGTTTTGTCCCATGCATATGCAAAGATATTATGAGCCTAGATACGGCACCTCACTAGCGAGCCTATAATAAGTTTCAAGAACCAAAAAAATATCATTAGTTAAAAAGAGACTTAGCTATATCCGTCTCTTTTCAACTAATAGCAGTTTGTTAGTTCTGGAAAAATATTATAGGTTCGCTAGTGAAGTGCCGCATCTAGGATTATAATGTCTTTGGCATTTGATCCATTTTTGCCCTATTTTGATAATATCTTCGTAAAAAGTTATTTCTTCTATATAAGTGTATTTGAAAAATAGTTCTTATTTTTTTTAAAACTATTTATTGAAATAATAGAATGGTAATAATTATTATTAATTACGAAGATATCACAAAAACAAAGTTTTTTCTTATGCATTTGGTCCATTGTTTTCCCCTCAGCACTTAACGAAGTAAAGTTAGCTGGTGGTTGAAGTGAAAATATTTATAATTGCATAACCCTCGGTGTGCAGACATCTTGCGAGCTGACGTCACAACATGAAATACCTAAAACACTAGAGGTCCATGACGTCACTCTTCAGTGTCACCAATTGTCACTAGGTTGCCAACAAACACCACGTCAAACGCAAAAGGTCCCCAAATAATGTAAACATGGCCTCGCAACGCAGTCACGGTGTGGAAAGAGTTTTATCAAAATTAGAATCATCTATAAATTCTGGAAATTATTATGAAGCCCATCAAATGTATAGAACGTTATACTTCAGGTGATATTAATTTTTGCCCGAAACGAAATTCATTCCTCTGAAAATCGTCGTCAACGTTATCTAACCTCAACTTTCAGATACCTTGGACAGAGAAAGTACGTGGAATTACTGCAATTACTTTATAAAGGAGCGATTCTCCTCACACAACATAGTCAGGTAATTTATTTATTCATTCACTCAAAATAGTAGAAAGTGAATTTACTAAATTCTTCTTTCTTTTTAAATTAAAACTCACCCTTCCTTTTGTACCAGAAAAGGTGTAATCATCTCACTCATTATTACTAATTTCACTGTTTTTAAAAAATTTGCAACGTAATTAAAGTTTTATTTATAATTCTGACTGAAATTATAAAAAAGTGATAATTGTAAGGGCACGTGGTACCTTCTGAGTGACACGTTATAGGATTGTTCTAGACTTACAGGTGACTTTGCATCATCGTAAAGTGCTCATTTTACAGATTATTATTGTGAAACTATGTTATTGTTTTATTTGAAATATTTTAGGGACTTAAAAAAATAAACGCGCACGCCACAGATGCGATTTTTTCTGTCTTAATGATTTTTTAATAAAGATTTTCATTTTCAACGAAAAATACTAACACAATCAGGAATTGTTTAATATGACATAGTCTAAAGTTGTTGAAAGTTGTAAATATTTTATGAAATCTAAAAATTAATTATCAAAATTTTAAAAATTTTATATATAAAAAACTAATATTATCAAAAATTATTTAAAAACTTTAAATATTTTTTTAATTTATAATGATTTTTTTTTCTAAATACCAATGTTTGGTGTAAAACGCCAACGTAAACTAAAATTGGTTAAAACCCTGAATCTCCTTCGAAATTTATAAATTTTTGAATAAAAATTTCCAAGGAAAATACTAACAATTTAAGAAATTGTTCAAGCTTGTAAATTTTATCTATTTTTTGTTATGAAAAAATCATTGAATTTCAATCTAATAGTTTTTTGTTTAATGATTGGAATCTCAAGTAGAACACGTGAACATAATCTAAAGTTTTTGAATTTTCAATATTTTTGAAATCTAATCATTAATTATTAAAAATACCAATTTTCAAAATAAAACGCAGATGTGACCTAGAGTTTTTGAATTTTAAATATTTTTGAAATCTAATTATTATTAAAAATACCAATAGATTCATACAAAAAACACTAATATAATAAAAATTGTTGACAATTTTTTATCTTTTTAAATTATAATGATTTTTGCTTGAAAATACTAATTTTCGATATGAAAGGCCAACGTAACCTAAAATTGGTTAAAACCCTGAATCTTCTTCGAAATTTATTAATTTATGAATAAAAATTTCCAAGGAAAAACACGAACAAATTGAGAAATTGTTCAAGCTTGTAAATTTTATTTTTTTTGTTATAAAAAAATCATTGAATTTTAATCTAATAATTTTTTGTTTAATAATTGGAATCTCAAGTAGAATACGTGAACATAACCTAAAGTTTTTGAATTTTCAATATTTTTTAAATCTAATAATTAATTATTAAAACTACCAATTTTCAAAATAAAACGCCGACGTAACTTAAAAATGTTAAACATCATGAATCTTCTTCGAAATCTAATAATTAATTATTAAAAATACCAATAGTTTTATACAAAAAACAATAATAATAAAAATGTTTGATGATTTTTTATCTTTTTCAAATTATAATGATTTTTGCTTGAAAATACTAATTTTCGATCTAAAACGCTACCGTAACCTAAAATTGTTAAAAATCATAAATCTTCTTTAACTAATGATTTATGAATGAAAATTGAAACTTCTAACGAAAAACTCTAACATAATCAGAAATCGTTCTAGCTTGAGAATGTTATAATTTTAAACAAAGTCATTGAATTTTAATCTCATAGTTTTTTGTTGGAAAATGTAAAGCTGAAACAAATGAACATCACCTAAAGTTGTTGAATTGTAAATATTTTTTGAAAACTAATAATTCGTTATTAAAAATACAAATAATTTTACACGGATACGCTAATATAATCAAAAATTGTTAAAAAATTGTAAATATTTTTTCAATTTCAGTTATTTTTGTTTAATAACACCAATTTTTGATGTAAAATTCCAACATAACTTTAGATTGTTTAAAATCAAGAATCTTTTTAAAAATTAAATGATATTTAAATAAAAATATTAATTTTTAACGACAAACACTAACACAATCAGAAATTGCACAAGCTTGTAAATTTTATAATTTTAAACGAAAATCATTAAATTGTAATTTAATGATTTTTTGTTTAAAAACATCAATTTTTTGTGTTCAAAGTAATGAATCTTTGAAGTCTAATGTTTTTTAATAAAAATTTTAATTTACAACGAAAAACACTGATACAGTCAGGAATTTTTCAAGCTTGAAAACTGTATAGTTTTAGACAAAGGTATTGGATTGACATATGATTTTTTTAAAATACCAATTTTAAGTGAAATACATTATCACGATTTTTCTTTTAAAATATCAGTGTTAATGAAAAACGCTAATATAACTTAAAATTGTTAAAAAAGAACCTTTTTTGAAGCAAAAACATTTATTCTTTAAAATCTTATCATTTTTTGTTAACAGTATCAATATTTTTACGACGAAAAACACTAAAATAAACTAACAGAAATTTGTACAGATTTGTAAATCTTCAAAATCTAATGGGTTTTGTTTAAAATAACCGATTTCCTGTGTAAATGTTAATATAACCTAGAATTGTTAGGAAATGCAAATCTTCATTGAACCATAATAATTTTTGCTTTAAAATACCAACTTTTGGTGTATGCTGCTACCATAACCTAAAATTGTTTTAAAAAATGTAATCTTTTTCGAAATTTTCTTTTGCATTCAATTTTTGACAAAAGTACTAACGTGATCGAAAAATGTTAAAAGATTGTAAATCATGCCTAAATTGTAATGAGTTTTATTTTGAAGTACCAATTTTTGATGTATAAGGCTACCATAACCTAAAATTGTTACAATTTGTAAATCTTTGTTGAAATATTTTTCATTAATACTGAAAATATAAATTTCAGATGAAAAACTCTAACATAATCCACGATTATTGAAAGATTCTAAATCTTGTTGAATTTATAATAATTTTTAATTAATTTAATAATTAATAATTTAAAAAAGATTAAATTTCAAGCAAAAAATATTTTTTAGCATAAAAAAATCATTTTAGGCAAATTATAATTTCAAGGGAAAAGTAATTTTTATTACAAATAAAAATTTCGAATAACTTTTTGGCACTTGGAAACAATTTAAAAATATTTTATAAAATTTCGGAAATCTTTTAAAGTTTTTAAATATGTCTAATCTCTTGATCACTTCTAAAATTTCTAAATATCTTTTAAACTGACTCGAATTATTTCTACAGTTATCTTAAAATCTTCCGGATTCGTTTTTGATAATTTTAGAAATCTTTTGCATTGTTTTATAATCTTCTTCAATATTCTCTTAAAATATTTTTAGAAATCATAAACATATTTTTTATGTTATATTAACGTCTTTCAAGATCTTGTGTTTGTTTTAAATTTGTTGAAATCTTTTTAAGTTTCAAATTATTTTTGTACCTCTTCAAAACACGTAAATATCTCTCAAACATATTCATATTTTTTCTAAAATTTTGAATAATTTGAAATATTTTTTAATCTTTTTAAAAATTATTTTTTTTACGCAAAAATCAATCTAATTTTCCCTGGAATTTGAAGAAACAGTTTATCATAATAAAACCTTTTAAAATTTCTTTAAAAAGCATCAAAATTTTATTTCAAAATCTGCATTTTGTTTGAAATTTGTCGAAATCTTTTCAAATTTTAAGTTATTTTCGAATCTATTCAAAACATCTAAAACTTGAAATATCTTTTAAAATCATTTAAAGTTTTCCTCAAATTTTGGAAGATACTGCATAAATGAAAAATAATTTAATATTAAATTAATTTTTTAAAATAAAACCTAAATCATTTTAAAATTTCTCAGAAATAATAATTTCATTTATCTCATCTCTTTGATATTGTGAACAAGTTTATAAATTATTGTGTGGTAGCAAAATGGTAAGAATAAAATTATTACCCAATATTAAAAAATATTTACAGTTGAAATCTTCTCTTTTATCAATAATGTTCAGAATCTTTCAAAAATAAATTTTATGATTAAATAAAATTACTTATTTGGAATTTCAATCATAAATAATATAATAAGCTTAATTAAATAAGCTAGATAATAAGCTTGAAATTAAAAAAGTTTGAATATTATTTCCTGCATTAGTCATTCTATTTTGTTGCAGTTTACAAGTGGAGCAGACCTGGGAATTTTATTTATTGATGTATTAACAAAGGCAGTACCTAATCCTTCGCAGTGCCATTTCAAACAAATTGTAAATTTGTTTAGTATAATGAGTCCATCTTCTCCAGAAAGAGAAACCTTTCTTCACGAAGCTCTGCGATGGAGTGCAAAAGGAACCAATTACAAGACAGGTCATCCAGACTTG
>JAUELO010000155.1:1208848-1228863 GCA_032357855.1 Amphibolips quercusostensackenii | reverse complement strand
TTCTAGCAATCCTGTGTAGACTGCAAAATTGGCTGGACTTCCAGAATATGGCTGGACATTGCATCCCCATTCATCAGGATTCAATTTGAATGCCTCCAGGGATCGCTTCTGAGCCAGGAGTTCTACTTGGTCTATGTATTCGTTTCCACCATAGTATCTACAGAAAAAATTTGTTCATTCGATATTTTCTTATCACGATTTGCGTTAGCAAATCACCATCAAGTACGGAAAATTATTATAGGAAATTTAGTATAGGCCTGTAGTGATTTTGTAATAATGAATTATAAAAAAATCATTGTAAAAAAATTAGTGTAGAAATAAATAATATTAAAATATTAAAAGAAGTGATGCAAAAAATATAAGGAAACTTCAAACTAATGACTTATTTTTTACTTAAGGTAACATTGAAATTATTTCAGAGAATTTCACAGGGTTTCCCAGCTTATTAGTAATTTTATATTCGTTCAAAAGATTTAAAAATATTTTCACGTATTTCCACTTATTTTAAGGATTTCAACGGTTTTCAACAAATTAAAAAAAAATTAATTTTCACGGATTTCAAGGACTTTCTTCAGATTTCGAAATATTTCAAGGGATTTTTGAGGATTTCAAAGATTTCAGGGGAAATATAAGAATAAAAAATTTTTTGAAGGACTATTATGATCAAAAATAATTTGTAATAAAAGATGAAAATTTCGCAAAACTATTAATTGTTAAGGTTTATATGGTTATTTGTTTTCAAGGTTATTTATCCTAAGATTCTTGAGAAAATTCAAAATTTTTTCTGAAAATTTCAGATATGTCAAATCAAAATTTCAACAAAAAAGTTCATCTTTAAACCAGTAGTTGAATTTTCCAAGAAAAAAGATAAATTCTCAACGAAAAATGTAACAGTTGATATTTCAATCCAAAAAGATTTTTATTTTAATTCAAAAAGAGCTGAATTCATCCAAAAAGACCAAATTTTAGCAAAATAGCTGAACCCTTGCCCAAAAAAGATTAATTTTCAAGCAATTATTTTTTTTAACCAAAACAAAAATATTTTGGAGAAAAAGACGAATCTTGTAAAAAAGTTAAATTTTTTAACCGAACACGAATTTTCTACCAAAAAACGAATTTACAAAAAAATAGTTACATTTTCAACCAAAGAGATGGATTTTTAACTAAAATGACGAATTTGTAACAAAGTAATTCAACTTTTAACCAAGCAATTAAATTCTCATCCAAAAAAGGTAAATTGTCAACAAAAAATATAACAGTTGATATTCAATTTAAAAAATATTTTAATTCAAAAAAAATTTAATTCCACCAGAAAGACTAATTTTCAACAAAATAGTTGAATTCTCAACAAAATATTTTAATTTTAAACCAAACAGTTCAAATTTTAATTAAAAAAAAGATAAATTTTTGAACCAAAATACAAATTTTCAATAAAATTGTTTATTTGTTTGTTTATTTTATTTGTTTTCAGGTGAGAAAAATTTAATTTTCTTAGATTTATCGAGAAAATTCAAAAAGAATTTTGAAAATTTTAGATATTTCGAAAAACTATCCAGAAAATTTATAAGAATGTTTTTTTTTTATTTTACAGGATTTCACAAAATTTTTCAACAAATTTGAGACAATTTAAAAGATATTTAGAAATTTGGGATGCTTGGCAAAAAAAAAAAATGTTCAATAAATTTTCGGAATTCTTTAAGTTTTAAAATATTTTTAATCTCTTTAAAACTTCTAAAAATTTCTAAATATCTTTTTAACTGATTTGAATTACTTCTAAAATTGTCTTAAAATCTTCCCGAATCGTTTTTAACAATTTGCGAAATCTTTTGTAATGTTTTGCAAACTTTTAAAATATTCTCTTCAAAATTAATTATTCTAAATAATTACTTTAAATATTCCCAGGAATCTTAAGAAATCTTTTTTATTGTTTTCTTTTAATTAATTTTCCAAAAAACATACTTTGAATTTTCCCTGGAATCTTAAGAAAATAATTTCATTATCTTAAAACCTTCAAAATTCTTGAAAAGCTTCACAGTTTTATTTGAATATGATATTCTATCTTCTTTTTTTAAGTTTCGGTTAAAAAAAGTCTTTTAACTATCTTTGACCACATGGATTCTATCTTACATTTCTTAAAAGGAAAACATTAAATTTTGTATTTTAAAGTGCTAAAGACCTATGTTCTATTAATTATTATTATTAAATTATTGAATATATTATATATAATATTTATATAACATAAATTATATTTCAACCAAAAAAGATTTTAATTTAAAATAGAAAACAGTTGAATTAATGCTAAAAAAGACAAATTTTTAACAAGATATCTGAATAGCATTTGACATTTTTCAGAAAGACACGAGTTTTGTACAAAACAGTTCAATTTTTTAACAAGAAAATATGAATTTTTAATGAAACTTTTTAAACATTTATAGAAATTGTTTGAAAACTTTTCAAACTTTCTTAAGAAATTAATTTTTCAAAATAAAAACATTAAAAATTTTCCCAAGAATTATTTAGATTTTATTTGGAATTTTTGTAAATCTTTTCAAATTTCAAATTATTTTTTAAACATTTGCAAAACATTTAAACCTTTGAAATATCTTTTTGCACTATTCGAATTTTTCCAAAAATATTCTTAGAATTCTGAAAAATAAAAGAAATTGCCTTCAAATCTTCTAGATTCTGTTTGGACAATTTTGGTAATCTTTTGAAATGTTCAGTCTTTTTAGATATTCCCTTTAAATTAATTTTTTAAAATCAAAAATCAGTTTAAATTATTCCATGAAATTTAAGAAATATTTTTTATCATCGTGAAACCTTTCAAAATGTTTAAGAAGTTTCAAATTTTTTATTTATAAATATTAAAAAATGTGCACTTTTTTAACTTTTTAAACATCTTTTAAAGTTTTAAATTAATTTGGAATCTGGTTAAAATTTCTAAACGTCTCTTAAACTTGATAGAATTTTTTTAAAAACGCTTTAATCTAGTTAAATGAAATTTTTTAATTTAAAATCATCCACATTCTTTTTCAAAATTTTTGAAAATAATTTTAAATATTTTGAAATGTTTGTAAAATTTCCTTTTAAATTAATTTTTAAGAATAAACAATCAGTTTAAATTTTTCGGGGAATTTAAAGAAAATTGTTTCTATTTTCTTGAAACATTTTCAAATTCTTAGGAAGCTTCTTTTTTTAGAAATTAGTAATTACTATTGAATATATTATATAGAAAACCTTACATTTCTTAATATTTTTTTTGTAAGGGTAATTAACTTTAGTTATTATTTTTTTATTTAAGTTGGGGAACTTTGATTTCACAACTTTTAATTTTTTTAATTTAATTGTACAAATAAATTGTACAAATAAAGTTGTAATTGGACAAGTTTTTGCATCGTAGAAGTTTTTATGTTAATTCAATCGATTGTTTTTATTGTTTTTGGTGGTATATATATTTATACTGAGATTTTTTTCAAGCTAATATAATATTTCGAATAAATCCAAAAATGTACCTTTGGCCAGGAAGACCTTCACTGTACTTATTGTGAAGGCAAGAACTAAGGCACTGAAGTACACTCAAGGATGTGAAATTTTCACTCGCAATCATTTCCAGTCCAGATTCTTGGCGTGTTTTCTCCTTTTTTATAATTTCAAATAATTCGGGATCGGTCTCCCAAATGTTCTTCTGAAGTAGTGCTGCCATATTCTGTTAAAAAATGATTCTTAATATATTTTAATTAATTCTAAATTAACTACTTTTTCTGAAAAAATATCTAAAAAAATTGCAAATTAAATACTGCGAAGAACTCTTGCATATAATTATTCCCTAGGTACAATAAACAATAATATTTCTATATTTAAAAAGCGTTTTAGTCGGTTTTCCTTAACGCTCCACAAACACTGTTACAAAATATTATGTTAATAAACAAAATTTTCCATATGAGAATTAATTTTCAAATAAGAACTTACTATAAAACTTGTAATTTCTTAGTAATTTAATCCGTAATTATCTTTGGCAAGTGCTCGACTTCGACTGACCGGAAACCTCCAATCTCAAATCACATGTTTATTATCATTTATCAAATGGAGAAATGCATACTAAAACTTTCTGGGGTTATATCTAGTGATAACCCCTAGTGTGTGGTAATAAGATGTCTCAATAAATTGTTGTAAAGAATTTTCTTCCCATTCCTTTTTGCAGCGAAAAGCAATGTCATATATTTGTGGATAATGTTACTTCATTAACTCGAAAACAACAGAAAATAGTTTGTTGTAAAAATGATATAGATTTATCACTGGAAAATATTTGTTATCATATTGCTGAGGCAATAACATGCTTACAACATAAAATTGTTCAGTACGATAAAATCTTCGTTTTAAGTATATAGTCTCAACTTAATTCTAACAGGTAAGTAGGCTTGCATAGAAGAATTCAACTTTTGAATAAGATTCTCAACTGTGAAATATCAATTTTCAACCAAAAATGGAGCTGTCAAATCTTGAGTTTAAAAAAATAATTTTTAACCAAGAAAAATAATTTTCAGCAAAATAGTTCATTTTTCAACCAAAAAGATGAATCTTTAACTGGAATAGTAAATTTTTTAGAAGAGGAAATTAATTTTTAACAAAAAAAAACGAATTTTCAACAAAATAGTTGAATCTTCAACCAAAACAAATTAATTTTCAACTGAACCGTTGCATTTTTAATTTAAAAAAATTAAATTTGAACCAAGAAGATTAATTTTCTACCAACAAGGTGAATTTTCAATAAAATACATGAACTTCAAACCAACTAGCTGAATTTTGAGCTAAAAAAGACGCATTTTCAACATAAAATGGAATAGTTAAATTTACAGTTAAAAAATAAATGTTCAACAATACGGTTTTTTTTAACGAAAGTGATGAATTTTTAACTAAAACGATGAATCTTTAACTAAAATAGTTACATTTTAATCTAAAAAAGATCAATTTTCAACAAAAAATGGAATAGTTAAATTTACAGCTAAAAAATGAATTTTCAAGAAAAAAGTGTATTTTTAACCAAGGAGATGCATCTTCAACTAAAACAATAAATCTTTAACTGGAGTAGTTAAATTTTCATTTGAAAAAATTAATTTCCGACAAAATAGTTAAATTTTTAACAAGAGATAAATTTTTAATTATAATGATAATTCTTCAAACAAGAACATGAATTTTTAACAGTCTTTTTAATAACGACTTATGCATGTATTCAAAAAAGACGAATTTTCTAAAATACAGTTGAATTTTAAAAAAGAAAAATATGAATTTTTTACAAAAATGTAAATTTTAAACCGAATAAGTAGAATTTCTACCAGAATAGTTGGATTTTCAACACAAAAAGATGTATTTGCAACCAAAAATATAAATTTTAAACAAACAAACAAAAGTAATTTTTAACGAAATAGTTAAATTTTCGACCAAATAAATGTATCTTTAACCAAAAAAATCCATTTTAAACAAAGTAATTCAACTTTCAAACACGTACTAGCAACGTACTCCTGTCAACGAAAAAATATCAATTCTCAACAAAAAATATAATAGTTGGTATTTTAAGCAAAACAGATTTTTATTTTAAATCAAAAATAGTTCAGTTCAACTGAAAAAGACACATTTTCAACGAAATAGTTGAATCATTAACCAAAACAGATTAATTTTCAACCAAATACTTATATTTTTAACTAAAAAATATTAATTTTTAACGCAAAGTGGAATAATAAAATTTGCAGTAAAAAATATTAATTTTTTAACAGATTAGTTTGATTTTCAACCAAAGAGATTGATTTTATACTGAAACGATAATTTTTCAACTAGAATAGTTAAATTGCCAACTAAACAAAAAAAATAATTCTTAAAAACAGTTAAATATTTAATAAAAATTATAAATCTTTAACTAATAACGACTAAACGATAGATGATAACTGATATTTCAACAAAAAACAATTTTGATTTTAAATGAAAAACAGTTTAATTCAACGAAAAGAAAATTTTTAGAAAATAGCTAAATTTCCAAAGGAAAAATAAGAATTTTCCACAAAATCTACATTTTCAACCAAATAGTTTAATTTTGTACGAAAATATTTGAATTCCCAACTCGAAAAGATCAATTTTCAACAAAAAAGATTAATTTTCTATCAAAAAGACGAATTTTAAAAAAAAATCAATTTTAAACCAAATATGTCAATTTTCTACCACAGCAAGTTGAAACTTCAACCCAAAAAGATGGATTTCCAACCAAAAATATGAATTTTCAACCCAAAAAAATCGAATTTTTAACAAAATATTTAAAATTTCAATCAAATAGATGAATCTTCACCCAAAAAAATCAATTTTTAATAAAACAGTTTAAGTTTCAAACAAGCACATGAATTTTCAACCAAAAAATATGAATTCTCAAAAAAAATATGATAGTTGATATTTTAACCGAAACAGATTTTTATTTTAAATAAAAAATAGTTGAATTCAACCAAAAAAGTCAAATTTCCAACAAAATAATTGAATCATCAACCAATAAGATTAATATTCAACCAAATTCTTAAATTTTCAACTAAAAAAGATCAATTTCAACCAAAAGGGGAATAATTAAACTTGAAGTAAAATAATTAAATTTTAACAAATTAGTTTAATTTCCAAGCAAAGAAATGAATTTTTAACTAAAACGAGAAATCTTCAACTAGAAAGGTTAAAGATAGTTGAATTTTCAAATTAAAAATATGAATTTTCCACAAAAATGTAAATTTCTAATCAAATACTTGAATTTTCTACCAGAATACTTAAATTTCCAATCCCAAGAGATAAATTTTCAACAAAATAGATCAATTTTAAACCGATGAAGGTCAATTTTCAAACGACCACAGTTAAATTTTCAACCCAAAAGGATGGATATTCAACAAAAAATATGAATTTTTAATCAAAAAATATAAAGTTTTAACCAAAAAATATGTATCACCAACAAAAAGTATAATAGTTTGTGTTTTAAGCAAAACTGATTTTTATTTTAAATAAAAAATAGTTCAGTTCAACTAAAAAAGACACATATTTAACGAAATAGTTAAATCATCAACCAAAACAGATTAATTTTTAACCAAATACTTACATTTTCAACTAAAAAAGATTAATTTTCAACCAAAAGGGGAATAGTTCAACTTGAAGTAAAAAAATTAATTTTTAACAAATTAATTTAATTTGCAAGGTAAGAAATGAATTTTTAACTAAAACGAGAAATTTTCAACTGGAAAGATTAAAGACAGTTGAATTTTTAAATTAAAAATATGAATTTTCCACAAAAATGTACATTTTTTATCAAATAATTGAATTGGCAACCAGAATACTTGAATTTCCAATCCAAAAAGATGAATTTTTAACCAAAAAGATAAATGAACTGCCAAAAACGAATTTTTAAGAAAATAGATCAATTTTAAACCGATAAGGTCAATTTTCAAACGACAACAGCTGAATTTTCAACTCAAAAAGATGCATTTTCAACCAAAAATATGAATTTTTAACCAAAAATATGACTATTCAACCCGAAACAATAAATTTAAAAAAAAAATTTTAAACAAACAGATGAATACTTAATGAAAAAAATAGTTGGATTTTTAACTAAAAAAGTCAATTCTCATCCAAAAATTAAGCAGTTATATTTACAGAAAAAAATGACTTTCAACAAATTAGTTTAATTTTTAACCTGCGATGAATTTTCAACTAAAACGATGAATGTTCAACTAAAACGTTGAATATTTAACTGAAATGGTTAAAATTTTAACTAAAAATTATAATTCTAAACAAAATAGTTAAATTTTCAACCAGTAATGAATTTTCAACGAAAATGGTTAATCTTTAACCAAAACATGAATTTTTAACAAAGCCGTTCTAATAACGACTACATAATATGTAATAGTAGATATTTTAACAAAAAAGATTTCAATTGTAAATAGAAAACTGTTGCATTCTTCCAAAAAAGACAAATTTTTAACAAAATAATTAAATCCTTTACCAAAACAGATTGATTTTCAAACAAACAGTTGCATTTGTAACCAAAAAAGATCAAATTTTCAACTGATAAGAATCTTTGATTCTGATTCAACCAAAAAAGCGAATTTTTTCATAGTCGATCAACTTTCTTCCAAGTAATTGAATTTTCAACCAAAAAGGAGACATTTTCAACCAAAAACGATACATTCTGAACAAAAAATGTAATAATTGATATTTCAACCACGAAAGTTGAATTTAACCGAAAAAGGCCAATTTTCAGAAAAATGGTTGAATCCTTTACCAAAACAGATTAGTTTTTAAACAGTTTCATTTTACCTAAAAAAGAAAAAATTTCAACCAAAAATGGAATAGTTAAATTTGCTGTTAAAAAAAGTACCTTTTCAACTTGAAAAAAAAAACGAATTTGCAACCAGAGATTAATTTTTTAAAGTCAATCAACTTTCTTTCAAATAGTTGAATTCTCAACCAAAAAGGAGGTATTCTCAACAAAACATGTAATAATTAATATTTCAACCAGAATGCATTTCAATTTATTTCAACAAAAATAAGTATTTTCAAACAAACAACAAGATCTTCAATAAAAAAATGCATTTTTAACAAAAAAGTTCAACTTGAAACCAAGTAGTTGATTTTAAACCAAAAATATGAATTCTCAACAAAAAATGTAATAGTTGATATTTAACCCATAAAACATTTTAATTTTAAATAAAACACGGTTGAATTGAACCAAAACAGACTAATTTTCAACCGAACAATTGCATTTTCAACCAAAAATACGAGTTTTCAACAAAACAAATGAATTTTTAAAAAAAGATCATTTTTCAATAAAATAATTAAATGTTTAACCAAAAAAAGATGAATTCGGAACCAAAAATATATTTGAATTTATTGGGTTCTATTAATTCATTTTGCATTTAAGTGAAAGAACGAAAAAAGGGGAAGTTTCTTGAAAACAGGGGAAAAAGACGAATTATTTGAAATATGAAAAAGGGTGTAAAGTCTGATATATTGATTAAACACTTACTCTAACAAATTTTAGATAGAAAAAAGCATTTTCAACAACTAAGCACCACAGTCAAGAATTTGTTTATAATAATTGTTTATTTAATAGTGGTCATCTTGGCTTCTTTTAAAAATAAAAAATCATATTGTTGAAAATGCTAGCTTTGTCACTTTATTTTTTTTAATATTATTGAACACAAAAATAAATTGAAAAATCCAAGCTATCCAGGTATTAAATAATTTTCTGCTAAGCGTTTCTTAAAAAAACATGAAAATCCGTCAAGAAATAGAGCCTATGAATATTCTGTATGTGCACCGATAAGCTCCAATCCACAAAAAAAGAAATGGATTTTCCTAACATTCAAAAGCAAAGGACAGAAACGGAATTCTTAGAGAATGAAAATTTTGAATACTTTTCAATGCAAGCCTTTCCTACCGGGTTATCACAAAGAATAAAGTGCAAACAAGAAAATTTTATTAATAATAAGAAATCAACTCAACTTTTTATGTTAATTAGTTTTTTGATACTCACGTTATTCGAGCTGAAATGGGTCGTCGAGACATGCAAGTTCTTGCGAGGAATTGTCGTTAAAGCTGGTAATTGACCTTGAAGTGCAAAAACAGGAATTGGAAAGCGGGAAAACAGATTTCCAACCAATCGAACAGTTCCTCGATTTAAACCGGACCAATTTGCGGCCATGACTGCGTTTTTCTAAAAGATTAATGAAAAAAAAGTGTCATTGATCTGGCACGTTTATGACTTCAGTTTATTTCGCAATAAGCAACAATAATTTCAACATATGGATCAAATCTTTTTGTTCTTTTGTTTTACTAAATGAATACAAGATAACCTAGAAACTGCAAAAACGAAGACGCATGCGCTCAGTGCGAATGCATTTTAAATTTGTGGCGGTTTTGTTTGAATTTTAAAAAATAGGGTATTTCGAACTGAATATAAATTATAATTTAAAGACATTGAAGCTCGAAAATTAGAAAATGCTTAATTAAAAAAAGTATAAAACATTTTAAATATGAATTTTTTTAACCTAAATCACAAAATGTATAATTTTTTATACTAGAAAATACGTATCAAAATTTAATTAATTTTAAATGTTAAGAAATAGAATCATGCATTTTCATGCTCTCACCCAATTTGTTTCAATCCAAAAAACACGTATTTTTTATTGTTGAAAAATTTGATATAATTTAGGGGTTCCACCAACCCCATAAAGTTTATGAAATATTTCCCGTAAAAAAAACGTTTCACTGTTAAAAAATCCTTTTTGAATTTTCATCACCATAAGCGTTTTTTTTTAATTTTTATATTTTTTTTAAATATTCAGTCAGAACAAAGAAATGATTAATTCAAGTTAACAATAATTATCTTTAGGATAATTTATTATTATTTATAACAATATTCTCTTTAAATAATGCTAAAATTTTGCGTTTTTTTCTTAAACTTCCAACCTTTTGTCAACTTTTCAGTTAGAGCTAAAAAAAATATCCTAGCTAATTTAATAATATCTTCATTGCAGTTGACAAAAATAATTGTTTAAACAAATTATTATAAATAATAACATTATTCTCTTGAGATAATGCTAGAAAGTCGCGGTTTTTTCTCAATTTTTAAAATTGTTCTCACATTTTCAGAAATATCGAGGAAATAATTAGTTAGAATGAACAAAAACAATTGTTCAAATAAATAATAATTCTTAATAATAAGAAGTCTTAAGATAATGCTAGATTGTCGCGGTTTTTTCTAAAACATTTAAGTTTTTTTTTAAATTTTTAGTTAGACCAAGTAATTAATTCACCAAATTTAACAAAAAAATTGTTTAAACAAATTATTATTGATAATAATGCTATTCTTTCAGAATAATGCTAGATAGTCGCGGGTTTTTTTTAGATTTCCAAATTTTTCTCAATTTTTCCGTTAGAACAAGGATAGTAATTCACTTAAGTTAACAGAAAACATTGTTTAAACAAATAATTATTACTAATAACAATATTTTCTAAAATGATGCTAAAAAATCGTGATTTTTTTCAAAAATTTCCGACTTTTTTTCAATTTTTCCGTTAGACCAAGGAAATAAATTCTCTAAAGTTAACAAAAAACGATTGTTTAAACAAATTATTATTTATAATAACAATATTATTTTAGAAAAATGTTAGAAAAATGCAGTTTCTTCTCAAATTTTCGAACCTTTTTCAACTTTTTAGAAATGGCAAGGAAATAATTAATTAATATTATTAAAAACAATTGTTTAAACAAATAATAATTGTTATTAATAACAAGTCTTAGAATAATCCTACATATACGCGTATTTTTTCTGAAATTTTCAAATTTTTTTAATTTTTCCTTTAGACTAAGAATACAATTAACTTAAGTTAACAAAAAACATTGTTTAAATAAACAATTATCATTAATAACAATCTTTTTAAGAATAATGCTAAAAATTCGTGATTTTTTTTCTAAAATTTCCAACTTTTTTTAATTTTCCTGTTAGACCAAGGAAATAATCTGACTAAAGTTAACAAAAAACGATTGTTTAAACCAAGAAATATCAACAATAACAATATTTTTTAGAATAATGCTAAAAAGTCATGATTTTCTTCTGAAATTCACTCAAATTTTTTCAAATTTTTTACTTAAAATTTGGTAATGATTAATCAAAGTTAACAAAACATAATTGGTTCGAACAATTTATTATTATTTATCTGTCATTTATAAAAATATTTCTGCATAATAATGCTAAAAAGTTTCAGTTTTTTTGTTGAAATTTTTAACTTTTTGTCAATTTTTCAGTTAGAGCGAAGAAATAATTAATTAGGGTATACAATAACAATTTTTTGAACAAATTGTTATTATTTATAACAAAATTCCCTTAAAATAATGCTTAAAAGTGGAAGTTTTTGTTAAAGTTTTGATTTTTTTGGTTTTTTAGTTATGAACAAAAAATAAATAAACATCAAGGAGATTCACCTAATTTTTTTTTTATTTAAACAAATTTGTTCTCAAGTACAATTTAAAAAAAACTAAAATAAAAAAGAGGATAAAAAAGAAGGCAACTTTCTTCTTTCATCCTCTTTTTTTATTTTATTTTGATTTTTTATTTGAATTAATCGTCGTATTCTGTGTGTTTTTTTAATTTATAAGAATATCGTAGTTAAATTTGAATGTTAGACGTTAAAAAAGAATTTAAATTCGGATTTATTCTGAATTTAATTTCCTAAGTTATAAGCATCAAAATTGATTTTCACTTTTCTGATATTTAAACTTTAAATTTATAAAAATTAAATAAAGTGCAAATAAAATAGATATAAAGCCTTTTACTTACAATATCAATCACGAGAATGCTTCGGAAAGTCTAGAACAGAAAATTGTGGATTCCCGTTACAGGTTGAAATACGGGATCCAGTTACGTTCTTTTTGATTGGTGCTCCATTGCAAATAGTTAAAAAGCCAATCAGAACAAATTTAAGACAATATTTCAAGTCTAGGAGTCTCTCTAAGCTCTAAAGGAATGTAGAAAATTAGAAATAGGAACCTAAAATAATAGGAAAAACCTCCCTATAGTGGATAATGCAACCTACAGTCAATAATAATTAATTAAAAGCGCAAATATACGTAAAATAAATAATGTTAATTATAATTTATTAACACGTATCGTGTTTGAAGTATTCATTAAATTAAATTTATTTTTTAACAAACACTAATTATTTTTAATTAACGATTATCCACTGTGGGCTGTGTTATCCACTGTAGCAAATAGTAAAAATAACTTTAAAAAAAAGGACTTACCTGTAAAATCGAATGCTTGAAGATCGAAACTGGATCGGCAACTTCCTTTTTCTTTGATATTTTTATTCCTCTTTTTTAGTCATTTTAGAAATCCGGTTTTGAAATCCCAGGAGCACATGTCGAATTTTTACGAGTACTGACGATCAGTAACTTTCTCGTCTTACTGTACGCAAGTACTATCGCTTATTTTCCTCGGTTTATACTTTCGACCATTTTATCGCTTCTTATCAGAAAAATTTCAACCTATGCCCTAATAAATTGCCCTTTTCTTTTTTTAATTTATAAATTTATGGTAACTCTAGTTTTGGCGGCAGGATAAAAATTAATGAAAATTAATTTTTAAAAAAGCTATTTTTTTAAAAACATTATGTAAATTTGGATGGTTTGAAAAAAGGGTTAATTTTTTTCTACATTGGCAATTTTCTGCAATTTTTTTCAAAATTTTTTACAAATTTTTTCTCTGAAAAATCTTCAAAAGTCCCCTGAATTTTAGCAGAATTTAACAAATTTAGGGGTACTATTTTTTAATTTCCTAACTTTTTATTTTATTAATCATTTTTAAAATAATTTTGTTTTCCTCATTTTTTAATTTATAAATTTATGGTAATTGTGGACTTAGCGGCAGGGCAAAAATAAATCAAAACGATCAAAATAAATGTAAAAAAAAAATTAAAAATTTTTTAAAAACATGTACCGTGGTGATTATGGTGGAAGAAAATGAGAATTTTATATTTTCAGAAGAATCGCCGCTATTTTGTCGAATTTCAAAATTTTTCCAATTTTTTACGGATTTCGAAATTGTCTGAAATCGCTCAGCAGAATCAAAAAAGTAAAGTTCAAATTTTTTTAATTCAAACACTCAATAATTTATACTTATAAAATGGAAGCTCAACACTTTTCAATTTAACAATTTTAAATTAAATGCAAAATTTTAAACTTTCATAAATTTTGCAGTTCAAAGATTCATTTTTAACGCTCTCAATTGAAAAATGAATTAATAAATTGGTAAATTTATAAAATTAATATGTATCATTTTAAACATTTTTAAGATAGAAACTTTAAAAATTGAACGAATTACAATTTTTTTTAACTGAACATTTTTTAAATTAGAACATAAATTATTTTAATTCTATGTAGTTTCAAATCAAACATTGTTAAATTGTTATTCATATATAAATTTACAAAAAGATTTTTTTAGGAATATCGAGAACATTTTTTCACTGTCCAAGAACTTTGAGAAACTCTGCTTTCGGAATCCTTAAATAGCTTAAAATTTTTTTTAAACATTAAAAATCTGCTCTTTGTTTTAAACTTTTTGAATTCTTTTAAACTTTAAAATTATTTAAAAAATTTTTTTTAAACTTCTAAATATTCTTTTAAAATTATTCGAATGTTATCTAATTTTTTTGTTTAGAATGCTGCAATATTAGAGAAATTGGCTTAAAATCTTCCAGATTCTTTTTTGAAAATTTTAAAAATTTATTGAAATATTCTCCAAAAAAGAATCTTTCAAAATAAAATTTAATTGGCGATTTTCCTGGGATTCTAAAGAAAATTTTTTGATTTTTATAAAACCTTACATGGGTTGTAAAGAGCTTTAAAATATTTTGTTTGAATCTGCAAAATTCTTCTTTTTGTTTGAATTAAAATTTTTCTTAGAAATTTTTTCAAAATTTTTAAATATTCTTTTTAAATGTCTGGCATTTTTCCTAATTTTTTTAATCCTGCAAAATTAGGAAAATTTTAAAAATATTTTTAAATATTCTTCTAAAATGAATTTTTCAAAATAAAATATTTTCAATTTTCCTAGGATTCTTGAGATTTTTTTTATTCTTATGCAACTTTACACGATTCTTAAAAAGCATCTAAACTTTTTGTTAGAAACATGCAAAAATTTACGTTTTGTTTTGAATTTTTAAAAATCTTTCATTCTTTTTTGAAATTTTTACAAAACTTATAACTACTTTCTTTAAATGATTTGAATTTTTCCTATTTTTTGTTTGTTTAATTTTGCAAAATTAGAAAAATTGCCTTAAAATCTTTCAGATTCTTTTTTGAAAATTTAGGAAATTTCTTGAAACATACTATTAAAATGATTTTTTCCAAATAAAACGTCATTTTCAAGTCTCCTGGGATCCTTGAGACAATTTTTTTATTCTTAGTAAAGCCTTTCGCTATTCTTAAATAGCTTCTTAATTTTTTCTTCAAAATCTGCAAAAGTATATCTTTTTTATCAAAACTTCAAACCATTTTTTTAAGATGATTCCAATTTTTCTTAACTTTTTTTATCCTGCAAAATTAGAAAAAAATGACGTAAAATCTTCCAGATTCTTTTTTTTTACAATTTGGGAAATCTTAAAATATTCTCTTAAAATTAATTTTTTAAAATAAAACGTCATTTTCAATTTCCCAAAGAGCCTTGAAGACATTTTTTTATTTTTATTAAACCTTTTGCAATAGTTAAAAAGCTTCTTTATTTTTTGTTTGAAATCTGCAAAAATCTACTTTTTGTTTTAAATTTTTTGAATTTTTTCAAAAATTCTAAATGTTCTTTTAAAATGATTTTAAGTTTTTCTAATTTTTTTTAATAATGCAATATTAGGAAAATTGCTTTACAAGCTCCCAGATTCTTTTTTGAAATTTTTTTTAATCTTTTGAAATATTCTCTCAAGATGAATTTTTCAAAATAAAATATAATTTTCAATTTTTCTAGGTGCCTTATCAAAATTCCTTCATTCTTATGAAACCTTTTAAAATTCTGAAAAAGGTTCTTAATTTTTTACTCCAAATCTGCAAAAATCTAAATTTTATTAAAATAATTTTAATCTTTGCTATAAACATGTTTTTAATTCTAAAAAATTAGAAAAATACTCTGTAATCTTACAGATTCTTTTTGACATTTTTGGAAATCTTTTGAAAATTCTCTTGAAATGAATTTTTCAAAATAAAACGTCATTCCAAAATTTTTTTGAAATTTCTTCCTAAACTTAGAAATGCATATTTGTTTAAAATGATTTGAATTTTTCCTTCTTTTTGTTTGTTTAATTTTACAAAATTAGAAAAATTGCTTTAAAATCTTTTAGATTCTTTTTTGACAATTTTGAAAATATTTTGTTTCTTAAAAAAAAATTAATTCTATGTATATTATTCTATTTTATTTTAATTCTATATTATATTAATAATGAAATAATTTAATTTAAATTAAAAGTAAATTCTCTTAAAATTAATTTTTAAAAATAAAATATTTTCAATTTTCCTAGGATTCTTGAGAAATTTTGTTTAGTCTTATGAAACCTTTCACAATTCTTAAAAAGCTTCTAAATTTTTTTTTAGAAATATGCAAAAATTAACTTTTTGTCTTATATTTTTTCAAAACTTCTAAATATTCTCTGAATAAATGAATTTTCATAATATAGTATAATTTTCAAGGCGTAAAATCTTCGAAATTCTTTTTACTATTTTGGAAATCATGAAATATTCTCTTCAAATTAATTTTTCAAAATAAAACGCCAATTTCAAATTTTCTAGAAGCCTTAGACAATTTTTTAATTCTTGTGAAACCTTTCATAATTCTTCAAAAGCTTCATTTTTTATTCAAAATTTGTAAAAATCTACTTTTTGTTTAACATATTTTTTCAATTTGTTCAAAACTTTTGAATATTCTCTTACAATGATTTGAAGTTTTCCTTTTTTTTTTTAAATCCTGCAAAATTAGAAAAATTAACTTTATATCTTCCAGATTCTTTTTCGATAATTTTGTAAATCTTTTGAAATATTCCTAAGAATCTTACAATTTTTGTTAAATATTATGAAGCCTTCCACAATTCTGAAAAATCTTCTAAATTTTTGTTCGAAATCTGCAAAAATCTACATTTTGTTTTGAAATATTTAAAATCATTTCAAATTTTTAATTAACTTTCAATCTTCTAAAATCCTGTAAATATCTCTTCAACTTACTCAAATGTTTTCTAAATGAATAAGTGTTCAATTGTTATTTATACATCAAAATTCAACAATTTCACTTGCAAATTAAAATTTTTTAAACTATTAAGGCTTTCAAATTGAAACAGTTCAATTTTCAACGTTAAAAATGATAAATTCTTTAATTTTGAACGGATTCAGGATCATCTTGTAAAATTATTGTTCAGTTTTTGTTACTTAAAGTAAATGTCAATTTTAAAAACCATTAATTAATTAAATTAAAAAAAAAATTCAATTTTAAACGCTTTTAATTTATAATTGTTTGAGTCTTTAAAACTGGATTTAAAAATGTCTTGAATAAAACATATTCACTGAAAAATGAAGATCTAAAATTTTCTCAAGTAAAATATTTTAGAATTACGAATTGTAAGCTGAATGATATAATAATTGAAGAAGTTAACAGTTGAACTTAACATTAAAAAAAGTGGAAATCCAACTTATTTTAAATTTATGAATAATTTCTCAAAAATGAGAACGATCATTTTAATTTACATTATATTTTGCGATATTTCAAGTGATTAGATATATTTTTCTCCTAAAAATTTGGGAAATTCCCGGTCAAAAAATAAATTCACTGTAATTTCTCGGTTTTCCCGGATTTTAATCTCTTCAATCGATTTTAACTTTCGTAACCCAATAAAAAAAACAGATTGATGTGGTAATATTATATTTTGAAAAATATTAAGTAATCAACAATGATGGTAGCGAATCAGAATAAAGTCCATATTCCCATTCATTCCTCTTACATCGTTTTAAGAAGCAACTAAAAAGTTACAGTGATCAGACCTTTGCATAATTCGATCGTGGTCGAGTGGCTCGATTTCTTTAAATCTGTACCAATTTCCATTTAGACATCCAAAAGCGGTGACCGAACAATAATTTTTTTTATTTATAATTTCTTTTTCACCGATGAATTCTCGAAAAATACTCGGACCCAATTTAATCTTTTTCAATATCGAATGGTTCACAGAACGTCTCGTAAAATAAAGAAATCGGCCTTCCAAAAACAAGGACGCAGCGTCATTGGAAAATTTCGATACAAATTATTTCGGGAAATGACATTTCCCTGTTCGTAAATCATTTCTAACATGCGTGGATTAAAAGCGAATCCACTGTGATTTATTTTTAAAATTCACACCAAGAATCTGGTGAGAAACTTATGTCCTAGAACCTTGAAAATTAAAATAACTCTTTACGTACACAGATTCTCAGAAGATCAAGTTAAAGTATTATAAAAAAGAAAAGAGCTCGCGAAAATTTCAACTTTGGAGACGTTACTAATTTTTTTTTACGTCTGCAGATTCATTTATTTTTTCGGCGGCAAAATGGGTTCGAGTTTAATCGAATATTTAATCAATTCGCGTGGCGACGAACTGTCAAAGAAAAACTATCATCAGGGTACCTGTTTAAAAACTAAATATTTTTTTAATAAAAGTCTTAGTTCCCTAATTTATGAATTTGAAGAAGAAAAATAAACCCATTTTTTCGTTTACTTATTTTTGAATGTTCGCAAGTCGTTTAAAGGGGATGATATAATTTCGCCAAATTTTAAAAATTCCTAATGTGCAAAAATACCGAAAAATAAAAATTGACCGAATTTTCAAGTTGCCGAAAAAAATAAAGAAAATAAGATTTAATAGTTATACTTGAGAATAAATACTCCATATAAAATAACAGATTATTCTAATAGAAAAATAACTATTAAATGTTTTTTTTCGGTAATTTGAAAATTCGGCAATTTCCTGTCATTGGGAATCTTTAGGAAATTTCTATTTTTCGAGAAATTTCTGTTTCGATCAATATTTTGTCGATATTTTTCCAGAAAAGCTGCTTTAGTTTTTAAACATGTCAACAAACATTTCGAATTTTTACTTGCATGAAAAAATGTCCTCCATATAGTATTTCTCTTCAAAAAAGTATCTTAGGATATGCTCAAAGCATTCAAAGAAAAAAAAATCATTGGAGAAAAATTTTTTAGTTTTTTGGGTCCGAAATTTTTTTATTTTTTTATTTTTAAACCTTTTTAAGTAAAGTTTCACTTTCTTTAAAAAAAAAGGATTTTTTCGATATATTTTTTTCTCAAGCGATGAACTTTAAAAGTTATATTATCAAAGGAAAATGTAGGAAAAAATATTTTGCTTTTTGCAAACGAGATTTTTCCTTTTTATCCTTAACTATCATAACCCGTTATCATAGATATTTTACTTTTTTTTTTGTAAAAACAAAGGTATGAGATAATTTTGCCGAAAAAATCCCGAATATTAAAAAAAAAAAACGAAATAGGGCATTTCTGGAAAATGTTTATTAACGAAATAAAAATATTTTGAAAGTAAAAATTAAAAAACTAGAAACATTTATAAATTTAAAATTGACGAAATAATTAAATTCCCGAAATTACATAATTACTGACATTTTAAGACGCGAATTTTCAAAATCCTCAAGTTTCAAATTCCCAAAGAATATTTTTTTTTTTTGGAATTCGAAATTTTCGGGAATATACTAATTTCGAGATTTTGAAAATTCTGGTTTCCGAATTTCGGTAATTATGTAATTATCGGAATTTGAAATTTCTAAATTTGTCCAGTTTCTTTCATTTTTACTTTTAGAATCAATCAACTTCGTTAATAAATATGTTCGGTAGTTTTTTTTTTTAGTAATTTGAAATCTTTATTTTTTAGGAAACTTAATGTTTAAAAAAAATTAATATTTGTAAAAATTATTATTTTCGTTATTTTTAATATTCAGAATTTTTATTTTACGGGAAAATTATGTCATCAAATTAGCGAAAGAAATCAAACTACCAAAAATGTTTATTAACGGAATTAAATTAGTAAATTCCCGAAGTTTTGAATTCCAAAAAAAATTTATAGTTATTAGAAGAATGTTTTATTTTATCTGCGTATACTAACAGATGAAATTTTTTTTTCTGAATTCGAAATTTTCGGGAATTTATTAATCTTGAGATTTTGCGAATTCTAGTTTTCGAATTTTGGTAATTATATCATTTCGGGAATTTGAAATTTTTTTAATTTAGCTAATTTTTACTTTCGGAATAAATCAAATTCTCAAGTGAATATTTTCATTAGTTTTATTTTTTTCAGTAATTTTAAATTTCGGAAATTTTATATTTCAGTAATTAAATTTTCGGTAATTTTCAATATTCAGATTTTTTTATTTTTCGGCAAAATTATATAATCCCAAAACAAAACATTTTTTA
>JAUELO010000155.1:1021026-1032682 GCA_032357855.1 Amphibolips quercusostensackenii | reverse complement strand
CGTAAATTTTCTAGGTAATTACAATGGCATACTCTGAGAATCGTTTTGACTGGAAGTGTCGGAATTCTCTTGAACCATAAATTTCGTATTTTTTTCGAAGCTTCCAGTCAGGGAAACAAAAAACGATTCTGAACCAATCTATTTAGATTATTACATTTTCCAAAACAGGAAAAGAAACAATCCCGACAATTTTTCAATGTCTTTCTAAAATTGCTAATAATGAAAACATTCTTTTTACAAATAATTAACATAGGTTTCTTTCAAAGATCCAAAAAGTAAGGTAGTCTGAAAGTCTGATTTTTAATTGTGAATCATTTTTATGCAAATTTTGCATTATAAATTTTTCATGAGAAAGCAGATTTCTTTTCAACTCTAATTAAAAAAATTATTTCTGTTGGTTCAGAAAAAAAGGGAACTGAGTGGAGACTTTAATCAACTTTAAATTAGAATTTAAATAATAAATTAGATTCGTGATTACCAATTATGAGTGTTATTAACATTGAATGAAATCCTAGTAAATTGTAGGTTAGTGATCTCAATTATGGTCATTGGGAATTAACTTAAAATGGAATTTGATTAACAGTTTACTTTGAAAGATCCACAAAAGTGCGTGACTTCGAGACTCTAGCCACTTTTCTCTCTTTCTTCACTTCCGAATTCAATAGCTAGAAATTAATTAAAATTCACAGACAAGACGATCACTTTGATAATTTCCGCATTAAAATTTCTGTTAGACAAGATTCATTTCAACGAGAGTCTTTAAGCTCATAAACGAAAATTAAATGAATGGTAAATTAAATTCAATAATTTTGATTAAACCCAGACTGCTGGGCAGGTGATCCTCGGTTTATTTAATTTTACTTTATTTATTTAATTATTTATTTGACCGTTTTTTCTTAGATTCGTGTATATAATAATTCATAACTGTCATTTTTCATTTGATTTTTAATGATTTTTTTGTTTGAAAGTAGAAAAACACACCTTTTCAGCAATAGATTGTTCATTTTATTATGGTGAAAAATCACGCAGCAAATATGGAAAACATTTAAAATTTTCTGATTTATTTCCGATTTTTTAAAAAACTGTAACAACAATTTAATGACATTTTTCAAAAACCTAGTACTTTTTTGCTATAAATGTGCTGAAAGTGCTTTTATTGATTAGAATTTTTTGAAATTTGACTAACTTATCCAGCACTATTTGCACTGGGTTGACGTACGTTTTCTTTATTGAAGATTTATCCTTTTCGTAAAAACTCTTTTTTTTTTTAAATTAACTTTTTAAACTGAAGATGTAACTATTCCATTTTTTGTAAAAAATGATTTTTTTCAAATTAAAAATTCAAGTACTTGTGTAAAAGTTTAACCACTTTGTTAAAAATTTATTTTTTCAGTTGAAATTTCCTCTTTTAGTTAAAACTGCGACTGTTTGGTTGAAAAATAACTTTTTTGTTGAAAATTCACCTATTTTGTTAAAAATACACTTTTTTAGTGACAATTTATCATTTTTTATTAAAAAATTCAACTATTTATTTAAAAATTCATGTGATTTGTTAAAAAAAAGTATTTTTTGCTAACAAATTATTCTTCTTGGTTAAAATTTCGTCATTTTGTTTGAGAATTAAATTTCGTAGATTAAAAACTCAACTACTGTATTGAAAATGTAATTATTTTGTTGAGATTCACTTTTTTTTGCAGATAATATCAAATATTATATTTTTAGTCAAGAGTTCATCTTTTTGTTGAAAATTCTACTATTTTTGGTTGAAGTTCAATATTTTTTTTTCAATTCGACTATTTAGTTGAAAATTTATCTTTCTAGATAGAAAATTCTAATATTTGGTTAAAAAATAATCTACTTTGTTAAAAATTGAAATATTTTGTTAAACAGTCAAGCCTTTTTGGTGGAAAACTCAACTATTTTTTAAAAATTAAATTCTTTATTGAAAATTCATTTTTTTGGTTGAAAATTTAACTGTTCTTTTGAAATTTTTTTTAGTAAAAATTGATCTTTTTTATTTGAAAACCTAACTATTTATTTAAAAAATTCGTGTATTTTTTTAAAAAGTCATAATTTTTGGACGAAAACTCGACTGTCTTGTCGAAAATTCACATTTTTGATGAAAATTCATCTCTCTGGTTGAAAATTTAACTGTTCATTTCATTTTTGTGGGTCAAACATCCAACTATTTAATTAAAAAATCAACTTTTTTTCAGGTTTTATTATTTTTTTGAAAATTTAACTCTGGTTGAAAATTAATCTTCTGCGTTAAAAATTCAATAATTTGGTTAGAAATTTATGTTTTTTTTTTTTTTAATCTTTCTTCGTTGAAAATGCAACTATTTAGTTAGAGAATATATTTTGTTAAAAATTCGTCTTTTTTGGTAAAAAAAAAATCTTCTTGGTTGAAAATTAAAATATTTGGTTAAAAAATTATGTATTTTGTTAAGAATTCGTCTTTTTTAGTAATAAATTAATCTTTTTGTTAAAAATTCAATTTTTCATTTAAAACACTCGACTATTTTTGGTAGAACTTTATTATTTCTTGTTTAAAAATTCATCTCTTTGGTTGAGAATTGAACAATTTTGTTAAAAAATAAACTTTTTTGAGTGAAAATGTATCTTCTTTATTTGGAAATCCAAATATTTATTTGAAAAATCACGTATTTTATTAAAAAATCATCCTTTTGGTCGATTACTTAACTGTTTTGTTGAAAATTACATTTTTAGTTGAAAACTGGTCTCTTTGATTGAAAATTAATCTTCTTAGTTGAAAATTCAACTATTTGGTTAAAAATTGATACATTTTTCTGAGAATTCGTCTTTTTTTTGGTGAAAAATTAATCTTTTTGTTGAAAATTTATCTTTTTTATTTGAAAAATTAACTGTATGGTTAAAAAATCAACTGTTTTGTTCAATAAATTACATACATTTCCAACCACATAGTTGAGTTTTTACACTAAAAAAGATCAATTATTAACAAAAAAGGCAATAGTTTAATTTCTATTACAAAATAATTAATTTTCAATAAAAAAAATTCTACAAAACAGTTAAATTTCCAGTCAAATAGTTGAATTTTCTACTAAAATATTGAATTTTCCAGACAACAACACGAGTTAAGTTTTCAGTAAAAAAATAATTTTTAACAAAAAAAAAACGAATTTTCAGCAAAAAATATATAACGGTTAATATTTGAATTAAAAAATATTTTAATTAAAAAGAAAACAGTTTAATGTTCAACCATTATGATTTACGGTTTTTTGAATAGAAATTGTTTATAATACATAAAATAGTACTTTATACTGATAATTAGATGTTTAAATAAATGGTTTGAACAATTTATTGTTTATAGCAAATTTCTTTTAGAATAAGAGCTAGAAAAGTCGCGGTTTTTTCCGAATTTTTCAACTTTTTGTCAAACTTTCATTTAGAGTAAGACAATAATCTATTAAAAACACAAATAATTGTTTAAACAATTTATTGTTATTATCGAACAACATCGAATAATGCCAGAAAGTTGCGGTTTTTTCTGAAATATTAAAAAATTTCTCGAGTTTTCGCTTAGATTGAGATTATAGTTAATGCAATTGAGCAAACATAATATTATTTTAAACAAATTATTATTTATAACTATTTTCTAGTATAGTAATGCTAGAGAGTTGCGGTTTTTTCTAAATTTTAAACTTTTTGTCCACTTTTAACTTAGAGCACGTCAATAATTAATGCAAGTTAACAAACATAATTATTTGAACAAGTTATTATTGTTTATAACTATCTTCTCTTAAATAATGCTAAAAAGTTGCGTTTTTTTTCTGAAATTCACAATTGTTCTGCTTTTTAATTCGAGTAAGGTAATGATGATTGAAGGTTAACAAAAATAATTGTTTAAACAATTAATTGATGTTTATAACTATCTTCTCTTACAGTAATGCTAGACAGTCGCGTTTTTTCTGAATTGTTCAACTGGCTTTAAACTGTTCTGTTGAAGTGAGGCAATAATTAATGCAATTTAAGAAACAAAATTGTTAAAAACAAATTATTATTGTACTATTTTCTAGCATAGTAATGTTAGAGTTGTAGTTTTTTTTTAATTTTTAAACTTTTTCCCCCTTTTACTTGGATCGAGGTAATAATTATTCAAGGTTAACAAAAATAATTGTTTACAGAATTTATTGATGTTTTCTAAATTTGTCAACTTGCTTTCAACTTTTCACTAATATAATTTTTAAAATTAAAAATTCAATCGAAAAAGAAATGATTTGCGGAAAAGAAAGCCGGAAGAGTGGAAGAGTATAAAATTGAAACTTAAATGAGAGAATGGGCTTGAAAGCGGGAGGGCACAGGAGGTAAAGGAGGTAAAGGACAAGGTCGACGGAATCGCGATAAATTGATCGAGACTACAATACAATTACATTATAAATGACGTCTGTTACAGCCAATCACCTGAGGCCTGGTGCTTCGATGTTTTATCGTATAAGTCGAATCGAATCTACCAGTAGAGCATGGCACTCGCAAATAACTAAAACGTGTGCTATCAGTCGACAGTGACACGCAGCACAAACTCGTTTACAGGTACTTCTATGCAAACAAACCTGAAAGGTCCACACGTGTGATCATTTTTTTATCGACACTTCTATTGGCTCATCTGCTTACGAGGAAAACAAGCTCGAGCCCTTGAATCAAATTCAATGATAATAATAGATTAATATAATCTTGAACATCAGTTACTATCTCCAATCTATTGCGATTCATTCATTTTAACTCGAATATTAGTTTCCAAATTTTCATTTTAAAAAAAGGGTGGCCACTCAAAATTTTTAAAAAATTCAAGGATATTTTATTCGGGTTTTCGGGTCAAAAAGTACATTTTTCCGGTTGACTTTTAAACGTTTAAATGTGAAATAAATTATTTTGAATAACTTTAATGCAGGCACCATATTCCTAATATTTTAAGTCGAAGTATATTACATTTTCATGAAAATAGTGGAATTTTCAAACATAAAATATGAATTTACAACAACAAATTAATTTTCGACAAAAAAAATTAAATTTCTACCGAAAGATCAATTTTAAAAACAAATTTTCAACAAGTATTGATATTTCAACCAAAAAAGATTTTGCAATAAATATAGAAAAAAAGTACGCAATTAAAATTTTTGAATTTTCAAACAAAAAAAGACGAGCTTTAAAAAAAACAGGAGAATTTTCATTCAAATAATTGAATTTTCAAAAGATGAATTTTCAACCAAGAAGATTATCTTTCTACTAAAAAAAGACGAATTCTCAACAAAATACATACATTTTTCATGGAAAAGTTTAATTTTCAACAAAGAAGATTAATTTTCTACCGAAAAGATGAATTTTTAACAAATTAGATAAATATTCAAATAGTTGAATTTTTTAAATAAAAAGAAACAATCAGATCAGACCACCAAAAACAGAATAGTATGAATTTCAAATTTAAAAAAAAAACAATAATTTTCTACAAAACGGTTTGTTTTCAACCGAGCAGTAAAAATTCCAACCACACATTCACACTTTCAGTAAAAAAAAATGATTTTTTAACATAAAAAAAAATAATTTTCTACGAAGTAGTTTTACTTTTAACCAAAGAGATGAATTTTCAACCAAAAGAATTATTTTTCAGACAAAAAAGATTAACTTTCTACCAAGAGATCAACTTTCAAAAAAATAAAATAAATACAAAAATTCAACAAAAGTTGAATTTTCAGACAAGAAAGGTTTCGCAATGAATATAGACAAAAAATATAATTAAAAATGTTCAATTTCCAAACAAAAAAGACGAGCTTTCAACAAAACAAGTGAAATTTCACCCAAAAGATGAATTTTCAACCAAGAAGATTAACTTTCTACTAAAAAAGACAAATTATCAACAAAATACACACATTTTTAACTGAAAAGTTTAATTTTCAACCAAGAAGATTAATTTTTTACCAGAAAGATGAATTTGCAATAAATTAAAGAAATTTTCGAATAAATAAATTTTTTAACTAAGAAAAATCAGTCAAATTAGATCACCAAAAATAGAGTAGCTGAAGTTTCAATTGAAGAAATTAATTTTCCATTAAAAAAAAACTAATTTTCTACAAAACGGCTAAATTTATAGTCAAAAACACTAATTTCCTACATTACACTGGAACTTTCAATCCAAAAATATAAATTTTTTATAAAAAAAAGTTTTTTTTACCAAGCAGTATAAATTTCAACCATATATTTAAATTTTCATTCAAAACAATACATTTTTAACAACAACAAAAATAATTTTCAACAAAGTAGTTTTACTTTTAACCAAAGAGATGGATTTTAAACCGAAAAAATTAATGTTCATCTTAAATTTTTTTACCAAGAGATCAATTAAAAAAAATTTCAGCAAGAGTTGAATTTTCAGCCAAAAAAGATTTTGCAATGAATATAAAAAAAAGTTTGTTTTCAATCAAGCAGTCAAAATTTTAACCACATATTTAAATTTTCAGTAAAAAAATGAATTTTTAACCAAGAAAAAAAGTCATTTTCGGCAAAGCAGTTTCATTTTTAATCAAAGAGATGAACTCTCAAGTAAAATTGTGGACCTTCAAACAAAAAAAATTAATTTTTAAGAAAGCAGTTCAACTTTCAACAAAGAAGTTCATCTCTCAACGAAGAAAAGATTAATATTTAAAAAAAAAAATTTATTTTAAAACAAAAACAGTTTAATTTAACTAAAAAGACCATTTTTCAACAAAATACTTGAATCCTCAATTAACACAAAGTAATTTTCGATCAAAAAGTTGGATTTTTAATCCAAAACATTGATTTTTTACTAAAGAAAAGGCGCATTATCAACAAAATACATACAGTTTTATCCAAATAGTTTAATCTTCAAATAAGAAGATTAATATCGTACTAAAAATAATGAATGTAAAAAAATACATCAATTTTTAACCAGATATGTAGTCGAATTTTTAACAAAGAAAATTAACTTTCTACTAAAAAGATGAGTTTCAATTAAAGAAATTAATTTTTAATTAAGAAAAAAACGAAATTTCTACAAAACAGTTCAACTTTCAATCCAAAAACCGCTAAAAAGACTAATTTTCTGCATTACAGTTGAAGTTTCTAGCCAAAAATCTGAATTTTCAACAAAAATGTGAATTTTTAAGAAAATATTTAAACTTTCAACAAAGGAGTTGAATTTTTAACGCAAAAGGATTAATTATTAACAAAAAAAACATTTTATTTTAAATCAAAAACGGTTGAATTTAACCAAAAAGACCATTTTTCAACAAATTACTTAAATCCTCAATTAAAACAGATTAATTTTTAATTAAAAAGTTGCAAGACAGTTGAATATTCAACCGAAAAAATGACTTTTCGAGAAAATAGTCGAATTTTACACTAAATAATTAAATTTCCAACCAAATAGTAAAATTTTTACCCAGAAGAAATGTACTCTAAACCAAAAATATAATAGTAGACTTTTCAATTAAAAAGAAATTACTTTCAACCAAAAACTTTTACGTTCAAAAACACTTTTAAGCAAAAAAGATTGTTTAACCAAATCGTTGAATTTTCTACAAAATAATTACATTTTCAAACAAATAGCAGAATTTTTACCTAGCAGAGAATAACTTTGAAGCAAAAATATAATAGTAGTCTTTTCAAATGAAAAAAATGAACTTTCAGCCAAAGAAAATTAATGTTTAACAAAAAAAATTTTTAACAAAATAGTTGAATTTTCAACAAAACAATTAAATATTTAACCCAATAGTAGAATTTGTAACCAAAAGAGATGGGGTTTGGACCAAAAATATAATAGTAGACTTTTCAAATAAAAAAAATAAACTTTGAATAAAAAAATATTAACTTTCAACCAAAGAAGATGACTTTTTCACAAAATAGTCGAATTTTTCACTAAATAATTAAACTTTAACCGGACAGAAAAATTTTTACCCAGCAGAAATTTATTCTGAACCAAAAATATAATAGCAGAATTTCCAAATAAAAAGAATGATCTTTCAAACAAAAAAGATTAATTTTCAACCAAAAAAAATGACTTAACAAAAAAGTCGAATTTTCCACTGAATAATTAAACTTTCAACCAAATAGTTATTTAGAAGAATTAGAATTTGAATTAATCTAAGATTAGGTTTTCGATGAAATTGATGAATTTTGAAACAAAAATATAATAGTAGAATTTCCAAATAAAAAGAATGATCTTTCAACCAAAAAAGATTAATTTTCAACCAAAAAAAGTAACTTAACAAAAAAGTCGAAGTTTCCACTAAATAATTAAATTTTTAACCAAATAACAGAATTTTTGATCAAAAGAGATGAATTCTGAACGAAATTCTGAAAATATGAATTTCCTGAAATAATCAAAGATTAGATTTTCGATGAGATGGATGAATTTTGAAAAAAAAAAATATAATAGTAGACTTTACAATTAAAATAATTAATTTTTTAACAAAAGTAGCTTGATTTTCTTATTGGTTTCTGTTAACTCAGTTCATATTTAACCGAAAAAAACGAGAGAAAGAGAAATTTTCTTGTAAACAGATGAAAATGAGTTTTTTTTTTTAAAAGGGGAAGAGAGTTAAAAACATTAACTTTAAAATCTTAAATGTAAAGTGATCTTCGATATTTTAACGGAGATGATTGCTTTGTCTAAACACAATTTCAAACGCATTTTCATTAAAGAGGGAAACGATATTTATTGCAAAATCAAAAAAAAAAAAAATCCGAAAAATTCCCGTCTTTTTTCCGGTGCTCAAAATTCCAGGATAAGTCATGGGTTTCCCGATCAGTGCCCACCTTGAAAAAATTAATTTTTCTTATCGTCCCTGATAAGTAAATGCCGGAATCAGATTTAAGTTTAATCTTATCAAAATTTGTAAAGTTTATCATCTTTTAATCATACCAATTGAAATCATGCTGAAGATACCCAGGAATCACTAAATAAGACGATAGTCATCTTTCCAAGTTTAAAATGAAAATAGAAAGATTGAGAATCAAAGATGACTTGATAGAACATCAAACGGAAAAGCCGGCCACATAAATAATTTAAAGACTGATTCGGGTAAAAATCGAAATTAAAAGTTCATTTTTTCGCGTCCTTAATTCGATAATTTTAGCATCAAAATAACTAAAATGATAATTCATAAATACTTAATTTAAAAAGAAATAGTAAGAAATGTTGAGTTGACAAATAAAATATTTCCTTGAAAAATTATTTTATTTTGTTGAAAATGAATTTCTTACAGACAATATAACCATTTTTTTTTAATTCGGCTCTTTTGGTAGAAAAGTAATTCATCTATTTTTTTGAAAATTTTTTTTTAACTGAAAATTTAACCATCCTGTTTTTGGTTAAAAATTCATCTTTTTTTAATTGACGATTAATATACTTTGTTGATTGTCTTGTTTAGTAGAAGATTCACCTTTTGCATTGAAACATTTTTTTTCGGTTAAAGATTCGTCATTTTAGTTAAAAATTTATTGGATTCGTTAGAAATTTAACTATTTTGTTAAAAAGTTATCTTTTTTCGTTAAAAATTAATTATGTTTAACTGTAAATATCATTATTCTATTTTTGCTTAAAAATTTATCTTTTTTATTTGAAAATTCATTCATTTGGTTGAAGACTCGTCTTTTTAGCCTAGAAATTCAACAATTCGATGGGATTTTTTTTTGGTTCAAAATTAGGCTTTTTTTTGTTTCAAAATTAGGCTTTTTTTTATTTCAAAATTTATCTATTTTGTTCAAAATTCATTTTTTTTTCATTGAAAATTTATTTTTCTAACTGAAAATTAAAAAATGTTTGTTTTGTTTTGTTTAAATATCGATCTTTTTTAGCTGACAATTAATGTACTTTGATAAAAATTTGTCTTGCTTAGTAGAAAATTTATCTTTTGCATTGAAGATTCAACTGTTTCATTAAAAATTCTTTTGTTTTTTAAGATTCGCAATTTTATACAAAAATTCATTTAATTCGTTCGAAATTTAACTATTTTGTAAAAACGTCATATTTTTTCGTTAAAAATTAATTTTTTTAACTGTAAATTTCATTATTCTATTTGTGCTTCAAAATTTATCTTTTTTATTCAGTGAATTTTTTGTTCAAAATTATCCTTTTTTGCTACAAAATTTATCTATTTTGTTCAAAATTCAGTTTTATCGTTGAAAATTTATTTTTCTGCCTGAAAATTTAACTATTATATTTTTAGTTGAAAATTTATCTTTTTTAGTCGACAATTGATGTACTTTGTTAAAAATTTGTATTGCTTAGTAGAAAATTCATCTTTTGCCTTTAAAAGTTATCTTTTATTATTGAAAATAATTTTTTTTTTTAAATATCATTATTCCATTTTTGCTTGACAATTTAACTTTTTTGTTTGAAAATTCATTCATCTGGTTGAAAACTCGTCTTTTTGTCTTGAAAATTCAACAATTCTGTGGATTTTTTTTTCTTTGTTGGTTCAAAATTAGACTTTTTTGTTTCAATATTTATCTATTTTGTTCAGAATTCATTTTTTTTCATTCAAAATCTGAAAATTTAACCATTATATTTTTGGTTGAAAATTGATCTTTTTTAGTTAATAATTAATGTACTTTGTTAAAAATTTGTCTTGGTTAGCAGAAAACACATCTTTTGCAAAATTCACTTTTTTTGGGTTGAAGATTCGTCATTTTAGTTGAAAATTCATTTTTTTTCCTTGAAAATTAATTTTTTAACTGTAAATATTATGATTCCATTTTTGCTTAAAAATTTATCTATTTTATTTGAAAATTCATTTATTTGCTTGAAAACTCGTCTTTTTGGTTTGAAAATTCAACAATACTCAGTAGATTTTTTTTCTTTCTCGGTTCGAAATTCGACATTTTTGTTTCAAAATTATTCTGTTTTGGTAAGAATCTTTTTTTTTTTGTTATTGTTGAAAATTTAACAATCATGGTTATTAATCGGTTAAAAAATAACGAACGCTTTTGCTGAAGTGTTGTTTTTGTGTAGAAAATTCATCTTTTATGCTAACAAAATTTTAGTAGAAACGTCATCTCATTGATGGAAAATTACACTATTTTGTTGCATATTAATTTTTTTTGTGAGTAGGAAATCCAACTATCAGGTTTGAAAATTTTTTTTTTGTTGAAAATTTATATTTTCGGTATGAAAATTCATCTAGTTTGTTAAAAAGTCATCTATTTTGTTGAAAATAAAAAAATAAAAAATATTTGGATTTCAGAATCGATTTCAACTTGAAAGTTCAATGTGAAAAATAATTTTTTAATGTCTGATTAAATTAAAGTCAACGAAACAATTTAATTTGAATTTTATTCTAAACATAATTATACTGTTTTTCACTTGCCGAAATAGATTATGAACTTTTTATTTACTTTGATCAATACCTATTTCTTTTTAAATTAAGTTTTTATGAATTATCATCATAGTTTTTTTGATTTTTAAATTATAAAATTAAGAAAGTGATAAAAGTAAATTTTTAGATAACTTAGTGTTACTTTATCAATATATTACAATAATAAATCAAATGACTCTTCTGTCAATTGAAAATTGTTAATTTAGTTTTAGAATAGTCAAAAATGATATAAAATTCAACTATTTGGTGGAAAAGTAACTTTTTACATATTTTGGGTCGCGGGA
>JAUELO010000155.1:922419-939206 GCA_032357855.1 Amphibolips quercusostensackenii | reverse complement strand
CACCCGACATTCAGACTTTTTTACATCTGATTGCACAATGACTAGCCGATGTACGCATTGCGGTATTTCTGTTAGGCTCCACCTTGGCGCCACCACCTTTTTCCTACATTCTAAATACATGTAAAAACGAATTTTTTAGCTTAGTCAATATTTTTGAGCATGCGCACAGCTTGCAAAAAATATTGAAATTGTTAAGTCCATAAGCTTGATTAAATAAATAATATTTTATAGATGGAAGATCAAGGAGGACAGTTTTTTGTATTTAAATGATCAGAAAACTTTCAAGTGTTGTGTAAATCACTATATTTTTGATTAAAAATGTATAACGAGTATCTGAAAGCAAATAATGCGAACTCTTTTTGAAAATTTATAAACTTTATAACTTAATTTTTAATAATCATACTTTATCTTTTATTTTGAGTCAAGGTCGGTTGTTTTTCTAATACTTAAATGTATATTCCGTCCATTTAGAATACAACAGTTTGGAAATGAAACGATTGAAAGAAAATATATTATCTTAATTACTATTCTCACAACGAAGTATTGCGAAATATCACAGAAAAGTTAAACTTAATCTATACTTCTAATATTTCTTTCTTTATTGCGCTCAGCTTTCTTTTAAACTTCTGCTTGGCGTTTTATTACCTGTTTTTGCCTTTATTGCGGTAAAAACTCTAAGGGCCTATTTTTTGCAATATTTAAAAATATTCTAAATTTTTGAAACAAAAGTCTGAACAAAAGATATTCCTTTTAAGAAATAAGAACTTTTTTGTAGTACAAAATTTTTTTGTGGACATGTTATTTTTAAAGAAAATCTATTTGTAAACATATTTAGAGCTCGATTTTTACGAAATGCACATGATTTTTGAAGCACATAATTTTCCTTGTAGGGATCTTTCTTGACCAATGAAATACAGCAAAATCAGTGAAAAATTTAGTACTATAAGCTATAAGATCAATAAACAGACTAAATTGCTTATTCAAAAAAAAGCTACAAATTTGTCATAATAATTTTTTGATAACGCGTAGTTTATGTTTTAATTGTAAAGAATAACATTAAAAATAAGAAATTTTTTTTTTAAATAACACATGGTAGAAAATAAAATTAATAGACAAAAGTTGTTTATGAAAAATGATTTACAAATTTTTTATTAATAATTTTTAAATAAGAGAAGAAGATTTTCTTTTAATCGTAGAAAAAAGACTAAAAATAAAGAAATTATATTTTTGGAAAAGCAACACAAAAGACGAAAAAATTGAATGGACAAAAGCTGTTCAACCAAAAAAGATCTACAAATTTATAATGAATTTTTGTTATAAAAATATATTAAACATAAAAAATAAACTTTTTAGAAAAACGACACAGGTTACAATAAATTTTGTTTAAGAAACAATTTTGTTTATAGGGTGCACACTTTTTCTTAATTATAAAAAACAAGACAATAAAAATACATATGTTTCAGTATCAACACATGTTGTGAATTATAAAAATATAAATTTATTGAAATTATACATTCTTTAGGGTAGCTGAGAATAAAATTTCATGCAAAATAAAAAAACTAATATTAAAGTACAGAAATAAATTTAATATACATTTAATATAATAATGTTAATCATAATGTAGAAAAGTTCGCATTTTGGATAAAATCGAGTGCGAAGCACCAGATTGTTTTTGAGAATGTATTCGTTAAAGCCAAAGAAACTTTAAAAAAAAATTCACAATTACCAAATTACAGTTGTCGATGCTTGAAGTACTTTGAAGTACAAAGGCCAAGCGCCTAGCGCGAGTTAAATACATTATCTCGCACTTCGCGCTCGATGAATATATTATCGAGCGCGAAGCGGAAAAATCAGCAGGCTCGCGCCCTAAGCGCCCTCAAGCTCACGAGCATGCACAGCGGGCACATTTTTTTTTTTTAAATTGCTCAAAATCGCTTCTCATTACTAAAATCAATTTAAAAATTCCTTGTAAGCTATCTGGCGTTCATTATTTCATTTCTTCTTAAAATTAATAGTTATTGAACCAAAGTGCTTATCTCCGAAAAATAAGTCATAATTATTCCGTTTTGTTTGATACCAGACGTGACTTTCAAAATTTGCCTCAACTCATAAATTGCACTTTTTGTTTCGCGGCTAATCCTTTTTTATGGAATTGGATTAAATTGTTTGAATACAAAAAAATATTTCAAAAACGATCCTGAAAAATGGACATAGTAAATGGGAAATTTATATTTGATTTTTTGTGAGAAGAGACAACACAACAACAAAATAAGCTGGTTTCATGGGGGCATAATATATTCCTTTATACTAATAATTAGATGTTTCCATCAATTGTTTCGACAACTTGTTATTCTTTATAACAATTTTCTTTTAGAATAGCGTTAAAAGGTTGCAGTTCTTTTTAAAATTTTGCACTTTTTTTCACTTGTCATTTAGAGTGAGGTAATAATTGATTACAGTGAACAAAAATCATTTTTCAATTAATTTATTATCATTTTTAAGAATATTCTCTTTAATTTATGCGAGAGAGTTGCAGTTTTTCTGAAATTTTCAACTTTCTCTTCACTTTTTGCTTAGAGTCAGGCATTATTCAATTTAATTTAGAAAAAATAATAATTTAAACAAATTATTATTTTCTATAACTATCTTTTCTTATATTTATACTAGATAGTTTTGGTTTTTACTGAAATTTTTAACTTCTTATTTACTTTTTTCATAGTGTGGCAATAATTAATGCAAGTAAATAAACATTATTGTTTAGATAATTTATTATTGTTTATAAATATCTTCTCTTAGATTATTGCTAGAAAGTTGCGGGTTTTTCTGATATTTTTAACTTTGCTTCAGCTTTTTAGTTATTAGCAAACAATGAATAAAAATTAAAAAGAATTATTTTTCACACAATCTCTTTCTTTTTTGTAAATATATTTTTTCTGAAATATAACAGACATTTGAAATATTATAACATTTTCTGTATGGATCATATTGAGTGTAGCTTTCTTTGAAGCAGTTACTGAGAGCTTTTTTGTTTAAAATAATATCTTTTACGTTAGCAAAATAATAAAAATAATTTACTTTGGAAAAAAGAAATATTATTTGATAAATTATTTGTGTTTATGTTCATTTATTATTTATTCATAACTGAAAAATCGCAGCAAAACCAAAGATTTCAGAAAAAAGTGAAACTTTATAGTATAACGGAAGAGAAGATGTCTATAAACAATAATCACTCGTTTCAGTAATAATGCTCTTTAACTTGCAACAATCATTATCTCATGATGTGAAAAGTGGACAAAAAATTGAAATTGCAAAAAAAAACGTAACTTTCTAGCATTATTATAAGAGAAGATATAAATAATAAAATTTGTTTAAACAATCATTTTTGTCAAATTGCTTAAATTTTAATTTGTAAAAATTTGATTGCCGCGTCAAAGTTCTGTGCATCTATCTGATAAATTTAGAGTATAATTAAGCTACATGCCTCTAAAAAAACCCATGTGTACTAAAAAATGTTCTTAATCTCTTCCAGCGATATTAAAAAAAGTTACAGTGATCTTTTTTTAAATTTTCACGTTATTTGATACACGAGGTTTTAAAAATATAAAAAATCTTAATCGATACACAAGTCGTGAGTTTGATAATAAGATTAGATGAGATATGAAATTTTCTATATAAGATATAAAATTTTTATTTTTAAAATCCCTACGCCGGACTTTATAATAATAACACGTACATGTATGAAATGTATGCGTTCTAAATATTTATTTTTTAATCTTTTCCAGGATTATTAAAAAGTTTCAGTAAATACAAATAAAGACAGGTGTATAAATACTGATTTATATTCAATACGTGTCAGTTTGAGTTATAGTTTTCGAGAGAGTTAGCAGAATGTTTATAGTTTTTGCTGGTTTATTTTTTGCCATAGTTGCATCAGCCGAACCTATAAGTATGAAAATTCCTTTGGAAATGAAAATTATTTCTTTAAAAGCAGAATATTTATCTTCGTTCATAATATTCATTATAAATATTAAAAACTGCTGAATTCAATATAAACAATTTTTTTATCTGAGGGAAAAAATAATTATGAATACGAAATAAAAATTTTGAATATCTTTTTATTTGTAAGAAGTTTTTGAACACCTAAATTCAAGCTGAAACTAGATTCTGATATCTAAGATAAGGAAATAAGTATTTCAGTTTATTTTTAAAATTATGTAAATATAATTTTCCTAAGAATCTTGAAAAAATTGATAAATATTTTGAAAGATTTCATATATGTGTCGAAAAATAATCTGAAAAATTACAAAAAATCTACTTTACAGGATTTTACAAAATACAGTAGACTTCCGTTTGCTTGAACTCTCGCTTGCTTGAACCCACACATGCTCGCACCCTCCTACATTCACTTCTTTGAACTTCACACCTCCCACCACGGTTCCTGTACGGGCTGTACGGTCACGCTCGCGGCAGTGTCAGACCAATTAAAAGAAGAGGCCTGAAGAGCGGGAAGCTTTGAATTAAGTATTTCAAACTGACGTCATGGGAATGTACAGACTTGTGAGAAATTTATTACAAACGTAAAAGTAAGTCATAAATGTACGAGTAGTAATATTTTTCAAGCGTAGAATGTATCTTCTCACTCATGTTCTATTATTTTGTGGATTCACGACCTTTCAGTTGCGGTCAGGAACGTTCCGAAGACGGGAAAAAAAACGGAAGTCTACTGTATTTTGTTAAAAATTCGTTTCTTTTTGTAGAACGTTAACATCTTGGTTCAATATTCAACTATTTTTTCAATTGAAAATTTAAATATTACATTTTTTATAAAAAATTGATCTTTTTTAGTTAAAACTTCAACTTTTTGGTTGGAAATTTATGTATTTTAATAAAAATCCATCTTTTTTGGTAGAAAATTAATCTTCTCGGTTGCAAATTTAACTATTTGGTTAAAAATTAAACCGATTTTGTTTTAAAATAAAAATATTTTTCAGTTGAAATATTAAATGTTACATTTTTTGTTGAAAATTCATCTTTTTAGAGTAAAAATTCAAATTTTTGGTTAAAAATGAACTTTTTTGTTGAAAATACATATTTTTGGATTGAAAATCCAACTGTTTTGTAGAAAACTTGTCTTGTTAGCAGAAAAATTCAAACAATTTAGTAGAAAATACAACTGTTTTGCAGAAATTGTTGGTGTTAAAAATTCATTTTATGTAGTAAAACTTCAACTATTGCATTTATGGTTGAAAATTGATATTTTTTAGTTTAAAAGTTTAACTATTTGTTTGGTTATTGGACTATTTGGTTAAACATTTATGTCATTTATTGAAAATTCATCTTTTTCAGTAGAAAATTAATCTTTTTGGTTGAAAATTCAACTATCCGGTTAAAAATTTATTCTGTTGAAAATTCATTTTTTTTGGTTGAAGATTCATCATTTTAGTTTCAAATTCATCCTTTTGGTTAAAAATTAATTTTTTTCAAATAAAAAGTTAACAATTTTTCTTGAAAATTCAAATGTTTTCTAGAAAACTGGTTTTGTTGGCTGAAAAATTCAACAATTTGGTAGAAAATTTAACTGTTTTGTAGAACAAAAATTTTTTTGTTGAAAATTCACATTTTGTAATAAAAATTCAACTATTGCATTTTTGGTTAAAAATCGATCTTTTTTAGTTTAAAAAATAAACTATTTTGTTAAAAATCTAATTAATTTATTGAAAAATTTGTCTTCTTTAGTCAAAAATTAACATTTTTAGTTGAAGAAATTTCGCTAGAAAATCAATCTTTTTAGCTGAAAATTCAACTCTTTGGTTCAAAGTTTACGTATTTTCTTGAGAATTCCTCTTTTTCCGTAAAAAATTAATTTTCTTTAAAAATTTAATTATTTTGTTTCTTATTGTTATAGAAAATCAATTTTTTGTTGAAAAACCCAACTGCTTGGCACAAAATTAAACTATTTTTGTTTTAAAATAAAAATATTTTTTTTAGTTGAAATATTAATTATTATATTTTTCGTTAGAAATTCATCTTTTTTAGTTGAAAATTCGATTTTTGTTTGTTAAAAATTAATTTCCTTAAGTGAAAATTAAAATGCTTGTTTCAAAATAAATTTTTATGTTGAAAATTCAAGTTTTCGAGTTCAAAATATAACTATTTTGTAGAAAACCAGTCTTCCTGGCTAAAAAATTTACCAATTTAGTAGAAAATTCAACTATTTGGTAAAAAATTTAAATGCTTTGTAAAGAATAATTTTTTTTGTTAAAAATTAATTTTCTGTAATGAAAAGTTACCCATTGCATTTTTCGTTAAAAATTGATTTTTTTCAGTTCAAAAATTCGACTGCTTGGTTAAAAATTCGTCTTTTTTAGCATATAATTAATTTTTTTGACTAAAGATTCAACTATTCGGTTAAAAATTTATTTATTTTGTTGAAGATTCGTCTTTTTTGTAGAAAACTCTTTGTGCTAGCAGGACAATTCAACAATTTAGTAAAAAATTCACCAATTTAGTAGAAAATTCAACTGTTTAGTAGAAAATTCAACTATTTAGTAGAGATTTTTAACTGCTTTGTAGAAAATTAGTTTTTTTATTGAAAATTAATTCTTCTAAATAAAAATTCAACTACAATTTTTTTGGTTGATAATGATTTTTTTTTAAGTTTAAATGTTTAATAATTTGGTCGAAGATTTATGTAATTTATTGTTCATTCGTCTTTTTTAGTAGAAAATAAAACTATTTGGTTGAAAATTGATTTATTTTGTTGAAGAATTCGTGACTTTTTGTATAAAATCAATCTTTTTGGTTGAAAATTAAACTATTTTTGGTTTTAAAATGAAAATATTTTTTAGTTGAAATAGTAACTATCGCATTTTTCGTTGAAAATTAATCTTTATGCTAAAAATTTGTTTTTGTTCCTTAAAAACTAATTTCTTTAAGTAAAATTTAATTATTTTATTAAAAATTCGACTGGTTAGTTTAAAATTCGTCCTTTTTAGCATAAAATTAACCTATTTGGTTGAAGATTCAACTTATCGATTGATAGTTTATTCATTTGGTTGAAAATTTGTCTTTTTGTAAAAAACTTTTCAGGTAGCTGGAAAATTCGACAATTAATTGAAAAAATAAACTATTTAATAGCAAGTTCAACTATTTGTAGAAAATTAGTTGTTTTTTTATTGAAAATGAATTCTCCCAAATAAAAATTCAGCTGCTCTATTTTTGGTTGATGATTAATCTTTTTAGTTTAATAATTTAAAAACTTTGTCCAAAAATTCATGCAATTTATTGAAAACTAGTCTCCTTCAGTAGAAAATTAAACTATTCGAATAAAAATTAATTTATTTTGTTGAAAAATCATCTTTTTTTGTAGAAAATCAATCTTTTTGGTTGAAAATTTAACAATTTTTTTAAATAAAAATATTTTTTAGTTATAACTATTACATTTTTTGTTGGAAATTGATCTTTTTAGTTTGAAAATTTGTTTTTGCTTGTTAAAAATTCAACTGCTTTGTTGAGTCTGATTTTTTGTTGTTGAAAATTTAACTATTTGATTAAAACTTTATGTAATTTGTCAAGAATTTGCCTTTTTGGTAGAAAATGAATCTTTCTGGTTGAAAATTGACCTTCTTGGCTGGAAAATTAAAAAATTTAACAGAAAATTCAACAATTCGTAGAAAATTCAACTATTCTGTACAATTTTTTTTTTAATTACTTTTTTGCAAATAAAAATGAACTTATGCATTTTTTGTTGAAAAATTTTTTTTTCAGTTTAAAAAACTCAACCGTTTACTTGAAAATTCGTCTTTTTTAGCATAAAATTCATCTTTTCGGTTGAAGATTCAACTATTCGGTTAAAAATTTATTTATTTTGTTGAAAATTTGTCTTTTTTGTAGAAAATTCTTCGCGCTAGCAGGACAATTCAACAATTTAGTAGAAAATTCAATTGTTTTGTAGAAAATTAGTTTTTTTATTGAAAATTAATTCTCCTAAATAAAAATTCAACAACACTTTTTTTGGTTGATAATGATCTTTTTTAGTTTAAAAGTTTAATAATTTGGTCGAAGATTTATGTAATTTATGGTTAATTGGTCTTTTTTAGTAGAAAATTAAACTATGCGGTAAAAAATTTATTTATTTTGTTAAAAAATCGTTTTTTTTTTGTTTTAAATCAATCTTTTTGGTTGAAGATTCAAGTATTCGGTTAAAAATTTATTTATTTGGTTGAAAATTCGTCTTTTTGTAAAAAACTCTTCGTGCTAGTAGGACAATTCAACAACTTAGTACAAAATTAAACTGTTTTGTAGAAAATTAATTTTTTAATTTAAAATTAATTCTCCTAAATGAAAATGCAACTACACTTTTTTTGTTTAATAATTATCTTTTTTAGTTTCAAAGTTTAATAATTTGGCCCAAGATTTATGTAATTTATTGAAAATTCGTATTTTTGAGTAGAAAATTAAACTATTCGGTTAAAAATTTATTTATTTAGTAAAATATTAATTTCTGTTAATGATTAATAATTTAATTAATTTTTTTTAAAATTTAAAAAATTTAATTAATTAATTTTGTTGAAAATTTAACTGCTTGGTTAAAAATGCACTTTTTTGTTAGAAATTAACTGTTTAATTAAAAATTCTTTTTTTTTTGTTGAAAATTCAACTATTTAGTTGAAACTTTAACTGTTTTGTAGTAAGATCATCTTTTTGGCTTACGTATTCAACATTTTGGATGAAATTTTTCAAAATTTTACAAAAAAAAGTTTACGTAATTCACGCACGGCCCCAAAGTAACAAAAATCTTGATTTTGTTTTTAATATTCTAATTTTTACCTTTTGGCCAGATGTAATATCAAAACAGGTTAATTTTCCAGATACGTTTGCGAAGACGACGGTGCCAGATTTAAAAATTGCTGGTGCTGAGAATATAGGATCCAAGACTGAATTTCGCCACTTGATCTTTCCTGAAATTTGATCTAGAGAGATGCAAGATCCGTCCAGGGTTCCAAAAAGAAGAGTTTTAGTTTCAAAATGCAGACGAGCTGTTGCGGAAATGCTTCCTTCGCTTGCTTTTCTTCTCCACAATTCTGATCCGGTCTGATGAAATCGAAAAGCAGGGTTTTAAATGTAATTCTGTTCTCAATCAGAAATTTTTCACAAATTTTCAGTTCGGTTTCAATTTTATTTTTAATATTAAGTTTGATTGTTACAATTTTTCAATTACTATATCATTCAGTTTACAATGCGTGATTCTAAAAACTTTTACTTTAAAAATTTTTCATTTCAGGTCTTTATTTTTAAATGTACATTTTCAATTTAAAGAATTTTCAAATGCACGTTTGAAAAATTAAATAATTAAATGTATATTAAAAATTGACCAATAATTGATTGGTCTTAAAATTATTTCAAATTAGGATTCATATTTTAAATGTCTTCAGTTTAGAACAATTTTAACTGTTTAATTTTTAATGTTTCTCACCTAAAATTGCTTAAAATGATATAATTTAAAAAAATGATAAATTTACAGATTTATTCGTCAATTTAGAGCATTGAAAGTGATAACGTGTCGTAGATTATATATTTTTAAACCAGGAATTTCTGAACCGTTCAATTAATAAACATTTTAATTTGTAACTTTTGAAGCTTAACGGCATTTAATATACAACTGATCAATCACAATTGTAAATTATTGACTGTTTAAATTAAAAAATGTTTAAACTTCAAAAGAGTTCCACTTTAAGTGCTTTAATTTCCAGTTTAGTTTTTATGACTTCAAATGATATAATATTGTAAGCTTTAAGAGTTCATATTTTTTAATTTCAATGACCACGAAAAAGGTTTGCGAACCGGTAAATGATGCAGAATTTTTTCCTCAATTAAAAAGGCCACTTTGAAAACTTAAATATTTTGTTGAAAATACGTTTTTTGTCGTTAAGAACTAATTTTTTTAATTAAAAATTTATTCCATTTTTGATAAAAAATTGATACTTTTTCTTGAAAATTTATCTTTTATGGTAAAAAATTAATCTTTTTGGTTAAAAATTTAACTCTGGTTAAAATTTTTAACTGTTTAGTTGAAAATTTATTATTTTGTTAAAGATTCTTTTTTTTTTTGTAGAAAACCATTTTTTTTAATGTAACTGTTTGGTTAAAAATTAGTCTGCTTAAGTGGAGGATTCAAGTATTTTGTTAAAAATATTTAGTTTTTGCTTAAATTTAACTGTTTTTCAATTAAAATTTAAATATTTTTTAGTTGAAATATCAACGATAACATTTTTTGTTGAAAATTCATCTTTTTGGTTAAAAAATAATTTTTTAAACTGAAAATTTAACTATTCCAGTTTTCGTAGAAAATTTATCTTTTTTAGTTGAAAATTTAACTATAGTTGGTTAAAAACTTAACTGTTTAATTAAAACTTTATTATTTTGTTAAAGGTTCGCTTTTTTTTGTAGAAAGACATTTTTTGGGAAAAACGCAACTGTTTGTTGAAAATTAGTCTGTTTAAGTGGAGGAGGATTCAAGTATTTTGTTAAATATTTTTATTTTTTGTTTAAATTTAATTGTTTTATAATTAAAATTCAAATATTTTTCAGTTGATATATCAACTATTACATTTTTTGTTAAACTTCATCTTTTTGCTTGAAAAATAATTTTTTTAAATGAAAATTTAATTATTCCAAGTTTCGTAGAAGATTTACCTTTTTTAGTTGAAAATTCAACTATTTGGTCCGAGATTTACGTATTTTGTTAAAAATTCGTATTTTGTTAAAAATGAGTATTTTTTGGCAAAAAAATTAATCTTCTCCGTTGACAATTGAACTATTTAGTTAATAATTTAACTGTTTGGTTAAAAACTTATTATTTTATTAAATTTTTGTTTTTTTAATAGAAATATAATTTTTTGGTAAAAAATACAACTGTTTGGTTGAAAATTAGTCTGTTTAAATTGAGGATTCAAGCATTTTCTTGAGAATGTATCTGTTTTGCTTGAATTGAACTATTTTTTAATTAAAACTTTCAATCTTTTTGGTAGAAATATCAATTATTACATTTTTTATTGGAAATTCATCTTTCTGGTAGAAAAATTTAATTTTTCAACTGAGAATTTGACAATTCCATTTTCGGTAAAAAAGTTATCGTTTTTAGTTGAAAATTTAACTATTTGGTTAGAAATTTATTTATTATGATACATTCGTTTTTTTTTTTTTAATAATCTTCTACGTTGAAAATTTAACTTTTTAGTTGAAAGTTTTTTATTTTGTTAAAGATACACTTTATTGTTGTTGTAAAAAACCAATTTTGTTGATTAAAATGCAACTTTTTGGTTGATAATTAGTCTGTTTAAGTTGAGGATTTAAGTATTTTGTTAAAAATGTATCTTTTTTAGTTAAGTTCGACTGTTTTTTATTTAAAATACAAATATTTTTTAGTTGAAATATTAAAAGTCTCATTTCTTATTGAAAATTCATCTTTTAGGGTTAAAAATTCAATTCATTTGTTGAAAAATCGTTTTTTGTTTGTTAAATATTAATTTTTTAAAAATAAAAATGTATTAATTTGGTTAAAAATTAAAGTGTTTGATTGAAAATTAACTTTTTCTTTGAAAATGTAAGTATTTCATTTTCGGTAGAACATTTACCTTTTTTATTTGAATTGGTTAAAAAATAGTTAGAAATGCAGGTATTTTAATAGAAATTAATCTTTTTTCGCAAAAAATTAATTTTCTTGGTTGAAAATTTGACTAATTCATTGAAAATATATGTATTTTGTTACAAAGTACATTTTTTTGTGTAGAAATACAATTTTTGTTGTAAAAAATTCAACCGTTTGATTGAAAATTTGTCTTTTTGAGTTGAGGATACAAGTATTTTGTTGAAAATGTGTCTTTTTTTTGTTAAATTATTTTTTTATCTAAAACAAAAAAGTTTTATGTTGAAATATTAAATATTTCATTCTTCATTAAAAATTAATCTTTTTAAATTGAAAATTAAACTATTATGTTGAAAAATCGTTTTTTGTTTGTCAAATATTAATTTTTTAATTGAAAATTAATTAATTTTATTCGAAATTCAACTGTTTGGTTGAAAATTAAGTTTTTTGGTCAGAAATTTACGTATTTTGATGAAAATTCTTCTTTTTTAGCAAAAAATTAGTTTACTCGATGAAAAATTAAACTGCTTGATTGAAAATATATGTATTTCTTTAAAAAAAAAGTTTTTTTTGGGTGAAAAATCAAATTTTTTTTGTTAAAAATGCAACTGCTTAGTTGAAAATTAATCTGTTCAAGTTGACGATTCAAGCCTTTTGTGAAAAACATGTCTTTTTTGGTAAAATGCAACTATTTTTTATTTAAAATAAAAATATTTTTTTGTTAAAGTATTAGATATTTCATTTTTCATTGAAAATGCATCTTTTTAGGTAACAAATTTTTCTTTTTTGTTTGTTAAATATTTACTTTTTGAATTAGAATTTTAATAATTTGGTTGAAAATTAACTAATTATTGAAAATTTATATTTTTGGTGGAAAATTCTTTTTTTTAATGAAAATTAATTTTTTGCGACAAAATTTTAAGTATTCCATTTTTGGTTAAAATTGAACTTTTTTAATTTAAAAATTCAACCAATTGGTTGCAAATTTACGTGATTTGTTAAACATTTAAGTATTTTGTTAAAATTTATAATTTTTGTTGAAAATTCTTTTTTTTTTTTGGTAGAAAATAAATCTTTTTTATTTGAAAATTCATCTCTTTTGGTAGAAATTTAATCTTTTTTGGTTAAAAAAGAAACTGTTTGATTGAAAGTGAATCCGGTTTGGTTGAGGATTCAACTGTTTTGTTACAAATTCGTCTTCTTTTCAATTCAAATGTTTTTGATTTAAAATAAAAATATTTTCTTGATTAAAATATCAACTATTACATTGTTTGTTGGGAATTCATCTTTATTTATTGAAAATTCAACTACTTGGTTGAAATTTGAAATACTTTGTTGATTAAAGACTAAAAATTAATACTTAGAAAAATTCAAATTTTAATATTGATACCATATGAAATCAGAATACTATTGGCATAAAATTATTTATCCAATTTTCCAAGTTTCCTTTACCTCCAAAGAAAGACAGTACATGTGTTTGTCATAAGATCCCACGAAAATTAATTTTTTTTCTGAACACGTTGCTGCTGTACATTTTACTGCATCTTTAGTTTGAAATTTCCAATATATTTCACCAGTCTTTAGATTTAAACAATATACAAATCCATCGTAGCAACCTGAACAATTGACAAAAAAATTAAGCTAAAAAAACTATTATAAAAATTAATAATACTCACCAACGACTCCACGAAAATGATCGAAAACTAGAACTGAAGCTTCGATTCTGTCTGGCAATTCGACTAAATAATTTTCAGATGAATTCAATTCAACCGTGCAAATTAAACCGGAATGAGAACTAGCAGTCGCAAATATTTTCCCACTGTAAATATATAAGATCTGTAATTCATCAACAGTATTTAAGAAAAAAAACGTTGAATATACATAAAATAAAAAAAAGCAATATAAAAAAAATACCTGGAATATTCAAAAACAGTAGGAGAAGCGTCTACACACTTTTTCAAGTCGTAACTTCTCAAAAATTTAAATTTAACGCCCCTCTTTAAAGAAAATTTTCCTTCATCTATTTTATCCTCTCCACTTTTAAAACCTCTGCACTTTTGCCATAAACATCTATCAGTCATTTCACCAGCATTATTCAATTTTTTCGTTTCCTTCACTGATAGTGAAATTTTCTCCCTCGAACTTGAAGCTGAAGATTCATTGTTAGTTTTAAATTTTATATTATTTTCACTGCTAAAATTAACTTTCCTTCTAACTTGATTTTCCAGATAGGAAAGACATTCAGGAAAACCTGAATCTTTCAGGAGCATGCTGATTATATCTGGAAACTCTTGATTGAATTTTTCGGAAAGAGAATTTACAATTTGTAGAGCTGCTATCGAAGTTCCACCAGATTTCAAAAATCCAGTTTCGAGAGATCCTGCAGTTAATCTCCATAAACTTTGGAATTCATTTTCCAGATTATTTGAGGAAATATTTTTAGATGAATTTTCGATTATTGTCTCCAAGGATCGAGAACAAACTTTTCCATTTGATGTGAGAGGGAAATGATCAATTAAGTGGATTTCGTCTGGTCGATAAAAATCTGGTAGATTTCTCAGATTATTCATTAAATCAATTTTTATATTCTCTCCGCTTTCTTTCATATTTGTTGATGTAGAGACACAAATGTGCAATTTGTGATTTTTATCATTCCAAATCGCAAGACAATTTTGTATTGAATCCATTTTTAAAATCGTATTTTCTAGTTTGCAGAGATCGACTCTGTTTCCAAATCTTTTTATCATCTTATTATGTCTTCCTTTGTAAAATATGCGCCTCGTGTTATCAATCTGAATAAAATTAAACAATATTATTGATAAATAGAATTTTTAAATAAGTTAAAGTATAATTAAATTTCGTACCATTACTCTATCTCCAGTATTTCGAAATACTGGGGCTCTAGAGAAACTTATTTCCTCTTCATCTATACTGCAAATTCTTTTTCTACTACCTGCAAAAAAGTGTATAATTTCCAAAGGGTTAATTACTCGCATATTCGGTGTACACTAGGTTGCAAGATTGCATGGGATCACAAAACATTGCATGAAATTGCAAAAAATTGCATGAGATTGCAAAAGATTGCATAGGATTGCATGGAATTACAAACGAATGCATGAGATTGCAAACAGTTACATGAAATTGCAAAAAATTGCATGGGATTGCACGGGATTACAAAAGATTGCGTAAGATTGCAAAAAGTTGCGTGGGGTTGCAAAAAGTTGCGCGGGGTTGCAAAAAATTGCATGAGATTGCAAAATATTGTATGGGATTGTAAGAGATTGCATCGGATTGTAAAAATTGCATGGAATTGCAAAAGATTACATGTGTTGGCGACTCGCGTTTTGACGAAAGGGCCGAAGAGCGATGGCGCATGCGCTGGGATGAGACAGGGCCTGGGAAGGGCTAGAGGGCCAGTGTGAGCCATGATCATAGTGTGAGCCATCGAGCCATGATCCAAATCGAGCGTTTCGGTGCGTACCACAAGCGATCAGAGCGGCCACGTTATTGATGCAAAATTAACGATAAAGTCCGGGCGAATTCTGTGTGCTGTGCCAGCGAGCTCCAATTAAATTTTGTAAAGCCTATGTACTGTTTCCACTTCTTAATTATACCAGTTTAACTTTAAACCCGCAGTTAAGTTTATTTCTCGAACATACCCATCTGCTCCCAGGCACCCACCATCTTCTTGGTTTCGCTATTACATGGGATTGCAAAAAATTTCATTTAATTGCAAAATATTTCACGGAATTGCAAAAGATTACATTTGATTTCAAAAGATTGCACAGGATTGCAAAAAAATTGCAGGGGATAGCATTGGATTACAAAATATTGCATAGGATAGCATGGGATTACAAAAAATTGCACGGCATAACATGGGATTGCAAAAGGCTGCATGATATGGGAAAAGATTGAATAGGATTGCAAAAAATTTTATGCATAGGATGCAAAGGGTTGAATGAGATTGCAATAGTTTGCATGGGCTTATAAAAAAATGCATGAGATTGCATAGGATCATGAAAGACTACGTGGGATTGTAAAATATTGCAATAGATTGCAAAAGATTGCGTGAGATTGCATCATATTACAAAACATTTCATGGGAATTCACAAGATTGCATGTGATTACAAAAGATTGCATGGGATTGCAAAAGATTGCATGAGATTTAAAAAGATTGCATAGTATTGTAAAAAATTGCGTGGGATTGCATGGGGTTGTAAGAGATTGCATTATATTGCAGAAGATTGCGTGAAATTGCAACGTATTACAAAACATGGCATTAGATCACACAAGATTGTATGTGATTGCAAAAGGTTGCATGGGATTACAAAACATTAAACGGGATTACAAAAGATTGCATGGGAATGCAAAAGAATGCATGGGATTGAATAAGGTTGCATGGGATTGGTAAATATTGCAAAGCAATGCGCAAGACTACATGGGATTGCAAAAGATTCATAGGATTGCAAAAATTTTCGTGAGATTGCAAAAAATTGCATGAGATTACATGAGATTACAAAAGATTGCATGCGGTTGTAAAAGATTGCATGGGATTTCATAATATTGCATAGGATTTCAAAAGTTTGAATGGAATTGCGACAGATTGCATGGAATTACAGGGTATTGCAAAAGTTTGCATTGGATTGCAAAAGATTGCATGGGATTGCAAAAGATTGAATGGTATTAAATAAGGTTGCATGAGAATAGAAAATATTGCCAAGCATTGCACAAGAGTGCATGGGATTGCAAAAGATTAATAGGATTGCAAAAAATTGCGTGAAATTGCGCAAAATTACATGAGGTTACATGAGATTACAAAAGACTGCATGAGGTTGTAAAATATTGCAGGGGATTCCATAATATTGTTTAGGATTGCAAAAGTTTGCATGCGATTGCAACAAATTGCATGGAGAATTTCTTGGAATGGCCGATGGTTGCATGGGATTGCAAAAGATTGCATGGGATTGCAACAAATTGCATGGAGAATTCCTGGGAATTGCCGATGGTTGCATTGGATTGCAAAAGATTGCATGGGATTGGAAAAGACTGAATGGAATTGAATGAGGTTGCATGAGAATAGAAAATATTGCCAAGCATTGCACAAGAGTGCATGGGATTGCAAAAGATTAATAGGATTGCA
>JAUELO010000155.1:852867-868011 GCA_032357855.1 Amphibolips quercusostensackenii | reverse complement strand
AATACATGAATTTTTAACAAAATTATTTAATTATAAAGCAAAAAAAAACGAATCGTCTACAAAAAAGTTGAATCTTCAATCAAAAAATATGCTTTTTCAACCAAAAAGTTTAATTTTCACCCAAATAGTTTAATTTTCTAGCCAATTGTTGAATTTTCAAGTAAAAAAAAATGAATTTTCCACAAAAAAGGAGAATTAATAACAAAAGTTAATTGAAAAGCAAGTAGTTGAATTTTCAACTATAATTATGAATCCTTAATAACAAAGTTGAAATTTTCAACTGAGAAGATTAGATTTCTACTAAGCAAGACGAATTTTCAACAAATTACATAAATTTCCAACGAAAAAGTTGAACGTTTAACTAAAAAAGTTAAATTTTTAACCAAATATTTACCTTTTTAACCAAAAATGGAATATTTTCATTGTTCGGTAAAAAAATTTATTTTTAACAAAAATTGAATCGAATTTTCATTAAATTAGTTACATTTTTAGCCAAAGAGGTGAATCTTCAACTAAAAAAATTAAAAAAGGAGAATTTTGACCAAAAATATTAATGTTCTACAAAAAAAGACAAATTTTCAACTAAATTATAAAATCTTCAAACCAAAAAAAAAACGAATTGTCTGCAAAAAAGTTGAATTTTTAACCCAAAAATATGATTTTTCAATCAGAAAGTTCATTTTTTAACCAATAGTGTAATTTTCTACCAAATTGCTGATTTTTGAAGCCAAAAAGATAAGTTTTCTTCAAAGCAGTAGAATTTTTAACATAAAAGTTAATGTAAAAGTAAATGGCTGAATTCAAAACTGTAATTATGAACTTCAAGTAACAACTTGAAGTCAAATAATCGCCTTTTCAACCAAAAAATGAATTCTCAAGTAATCATGTAACATTTCGTATTTCAACCGAAGAAATGTATTATTAACCAAAAAGGATCAATTTTCAAACAGGAAGATTAAATTTCTACCAAGAAAAACAAATTTTCTAACAAATAGTGTAATTTTTAACTTATACGATATACAGGATACCTTTTCAGCTAAATATAGAATAGTTCAATTTTAAGATATAAAAAAATTTTAATATAAAAAATGAATTTTCAACACAGTTGTTAAATTTTTAACCAAAAAGATCAACTTTCTACCAAAAATACGAATTTTTCAACAAAAATTTTTTATTTTGAAGCCGAAAAGAGGAATTGTCTAAAAAAATGTGGAATTCCCAACCCAAAAATATGCCTTTTCAACTTTAAAGTTTAATTTTCAAAGAAAAAGTTTAATTTTTTATCAAATTCTTGAATTTTCAAGACAAAAAAGTGAATTTTCTACAAAACAGTAGAATTTTTAACAAAAGCTAATTTGAAAGCAAATAGTTACATTTTCAACTATAATTATGAATTCTTAATGAAAAAGTTAATTTTTTACAACGTAGTTCAAATTAAAATAAAAAAATAGACTTCAACCAAAAAATATGAAATATCAACGAAGCATCTAACAGTTAATATTTCAATCAAACAAAATAGTTAAATTTTTAACTGAAAAAGATAAATTTTTAACAAAAAAATGGAATCCTTTCATTGTCAGTTTAACAAATGTATTTTCAACCAGGATGAAACGAATTTTCATCAAAATAGTTAAGTTTTTAATCAAATAGTAGAATTTTGAACCAAACGAGATGAATTCCAAACCCGAAATATAATAGTAGCCTTTTCAATAAAAAATAAACTTCTACCCAAAAATATAGGGTGATTTTCTTATTGGATTTAAGTTCTAAATGTTATCTAAGTTCGTAACGTTATTTCCCCTCAAACTGGTAACGTCAAATAATCGACTTTTCAACCAAAAAAGATTAATTTTCAATTAATCATGTAATAGTTGATATTGCAACCGAAAATTGCATTTTTAACCAAAAAGGATAAATTTCCAACCAAGAAGATTAAATTTCTTCTAAGAAAGACGAATTTCTAACAAAATACATAAATTTTCTACCGAATGGTTGAATTTTTAACTTATACAATATACAGGATAAAGTTTAAACTAAACATTGAATAGTTAAATTTTCAGATTAAAAATAATAATTTTAACCAAAAAAATTAATTTTCAACAAAGATGTTAAATTTTTAGCCGAAAAGATAAATTTCTGCCGAAGAAGATTAATTTTAAAGCCGAAAAGACGACTTAACTAAAAAAAGTTTAATTTGCAACCCAAAAATATGATTTTTTAATCAAAAAGTTTAATTTTTTAACGAAATATTTTAATTTTCTACCAAATTGTTGAATTTTCAAACCAAAAAGTTGCATTTTTCACAAAACAGTAGATTTTTTAATTTATACAATATGCAGGCTAATATTTTAACTAAACATTAAATATTTAATTTTTAGATAAAAATTTTTTTTTCTTTATTTTCAACCAAAAAGATTAAATTCCGAATAAGAAGATAAATGTTCTGACAAAAAAGACGAAGTTTTCAACAAAATTATTTAATTTTAAAGCCAAAAAGACGAATTATCTAAATAAAGTTGAATTTTCAACCGGAAAATATGCCTTTTTTACCAAAAAGTTTAATTTTTAACCAAATAGTTTAAACTTCTACTAAATTGTTGAATTCTCAAGCCAATAAGATGAATTTTCAAGCCAATAAGATGAATTTTCTACAAAACAGTAAAATTTTTAACAAAAGTTAATTTAAAAGCAAATAGTTAAATTTTCCAATATAATCATGAATCCTGAATTTAAAAATTAATTTTTTTACAATGTAGTTCAACTTTGAGTAAAATAATCGATTTTTAAATCAAAAAGGATACATTTTCAAACAAGAAGATTAATGTTCTACCAAAAAAGACGAATTTTCAACAAAATACATGAATTTTCAATCAAATTATTTAATTTTAGAGAAAAAAAAAAACGAATTGTCTACAAAAAACTTGAATTTTCTATCCAAAAATATGCTTAATCATTCCCAAAATATGCTTTTTTAACCAAAAAGTTTAATTTTCAACCGAATAGTTTAATTTTCTACCAAGTTGTTGAATTTTCAAGTCAAAAAGATGAATTTTCTACAAAACAGTAGAATTTTTTACATAAGTTAATTTTAAAGCAAACAGTTGAATTCTGACTATAATTATGAATCCTTTATAACAAAATTAATTTTTTTAGAAAGTAGTTAAACTTTAAGTCAAATAATCGAATTCTCAACCAAAAAATATAAATTTTTAACGAATCATGTAACAGTTGATATTTCAAACAAACAATTGCATTTTCAACCAAAAAGGATACATTTTTAACCAAGAAGATTAAATTTCTACTAAGAAAGAAGTTTTAACTAAAAAAGTGAAATTTTAACTAAATAATTAAAAATTTTTAAAAATGAAATATTAAAATTATTCAGTTAAAAAAATTGATTTTCAACCAAAATTGAATTAAATTTTTATTAAATTTTTAGCCAAATAGGTGAATCTTTAACAACAAAAAAAATGAATTTTGCAAAGCAGTTGAATTTTTGATAAAAAGGTGACTTTTTAACAATATAACTGCATTTTTCACAAAATAATTAAATTTTTAACCAAATAATAGAATTTTCAACCAAACGAGATTAATTTCAAATCAAAAAAGATAAATTATTGACCAACAAGATTAATACTAAAAAAGACAACAGATTTTCCACGAAATACATGAATTTTCAACAAAATTAATTAATTTTTAAGCTAAAAAAAGCGAATTGTGTACAAGAAAGTTGAATTTTTAACACAAAAATATGATTTTTTAATCAAAAAGTTCATTTTTTAACCAAATAGTTAAATTTTCTACCATATTATTGAGTTTTCAAGCCAAAAAGATAAATTTTCTTCAAAACAGTCGAATTTTTAACATAAAAATTAATTTAAATGCAAATATTTGAATTTTCAACTATATTTATGATATTTATTAGAAAAAATCAATTTACGTACTTCTTAACGAAGCATGTTATGGTCGATTTCAACCGAACAATTGTATTTTTAACCAAAAAGGAATAAATTTCCAGCTAAGAAGATTAGATTTAAAGACAAATTTTCAACAAAATAATGAATCTTCAACCAAAAAGTTTAATTTTAACTTAAAAAGATAAATTTTTAACCAAAAATGGAATAGTTTCATGCTCAGTTTAAAAAATGTATTTTCAACCAAACATGAAACGAATTTTCATCGAAGTAATTGAATTTGCAACCAAAGAGATGAACCTTCAACTAAAAAAATTAATTTTTCATAAATTAGTTAAATTTTTTATAAAAAAAGATTACTTTTTAACAATATGGGCAACTTTTCAAGAAAATAATTAAATTTTCAACCAAATAATAGAATTTTTAACCAAATGAGATGAATTTCGAACCAAAAATATAATAGTAGCATTCTCAATAAAAAAAGAACTTCTACCCAAAAATAGAATTGGATTTTCTTATTATTTTTAAGTTCTAAATGTTATCTAAGTTCGTAACGTTATTGCCCCTCAAGCTGGTAACGTAGGTTATGGAAAGTACCGCCCTGCCACTGCTTCTTTCAGGACGACACCACTGGATTGAATTTTTCAACCTTTAATAATTTTTTATTGCATTTTTTAGGCTTATCGAAGAGTTCATGTTGCTAGCTAACATGACAGTGGCTAAACAACTTTATGACACTATTCCAGAATCAGCTTTACTCCGAAGTCACAAGGAACCTTCGCTACGAGTTTTGACTCAAACACGCGACATGCTCGAAAAATTTGGAGTGATTTTGAATATTGAATCTGCTGGTACTTTGCAAGAGAGTTTGAGTCAATACGAGTCTGAAGTTACTACCGAATCGACTGAAAATTTCGCGGCAAAGTGTAGAATGATAGTCATCAATTCTCTCTGCGCCAAATCCATGACGGTGAGACTTGAAATTTTTCTTTTATCTTCGATTCCTAACTCTGGCGACAGTCTTTTTACTTTCTATCTCCTTGAATCTTGCGGATCTAAGTCGCTAAACTAATTTTCTTTATTTTTGTGATATATGCAGACTTCAAAATCTTTTCTCTATTTCTCTTTTTTTAAAGGAACTCCTTTTTCCCCTGTTTTTAAGAAACTTCCTCTTTTTCTCGCTTAAGTGCGAACTGAAGTAATAGAACCTAATGAGAAAATCTAACTATTTTTGTTTGAAAGTTCATTCATTCATTCATTCATTCATTTGAAAAACCTGGAGAATCGGGGATTTTCAGGGAATTTTCATATGCCTGGGAAAACCTGGAAATGTCAGGAAATTTTTTTTTTAAATGAGGGAATTTTTTCGAGCACTTGTTTCATTTTTTTAATTTTATTTAAATATAAAATTGAATAACAATGATTCTTCATTTGTAAAAGTAACTTTATGTAACTGTATTTAACCATATTTTGTTGAAAATTAGTTTTTTTTTTGTTTTGAATTAATTTTTGTTCACTCTTGACTGAAAAATCTTAGTTGAAAATTCAACTCATGTTGAAAATTTGTCTTTTTTGGTTCAATTCAACCGTTTTTTATTGAAAACTAAAACCTTTTTTGGTTGAAATATATACTGCATTTTTTCAGAATTCGTATTTTTTGTAATGAAAATTTAATTACTTGGTTGAAAGTAAGACTGTTTTGTTACAAATTAAACTTTTTGGCTAAAGGTTCATAATTTTAACTGAAATTTATATTTTTAGTTGAAAAATGAGCTATTTGCTTAAAAATTCGTTTTTTCTTTGGATGAAAATTAATTTTTGTACGGAAAATTTAACTCTTCAAGTTAAAAGTTTAACTATTTTGTTTGAAAACTTGTTGTTTTTTCAATTAAAAATGTAATTATTCCCGTTGAATAGTCTATTATTTCAGTTAAAATTGTATCTTTTTGTTTGAGTTTTAAATTTCTTAGCTAAAAATGTAACTATTTTTGTTAACTTTCTTAAACTGAAAATTTAACTAACTATTCCAATTGAATATTCCATAATTTCAGTTGAAAATTCATCTCTTTGGTTGTAGATTAATTTTTTTAATTGAAAGTTTAACTAATCAATGTTTGATTAACAGTTTATCTTCTTTAGTTGAAAATTCATATATTTTGTTGGAGATTCCGTTTTTTTTCGTAGAAATTAATGTTTTTGGTTGATAATTTAAATATTCTACTTAAAGATTCATTTCATTTGAAAATTGATCTTTCTGCTTGGAAATTCAACTATTTCAGTTAATCATTCATTATTTTACTGGAAAATTCATCCTTTTTGTTGAAAATTATTTTTTCAACTAAAAATTTAATTATTCTATTTTCTGCTGAAAATTTAAATTTTGTAGTTGAAAATTCATCTGTTTGGTAGAAAATTTATCCTTTTTAGTTGAAATTTCATGTATTTTGTTAAAAAATCATCTTTTTGTGAATAAAATTAATCTTCTTGTTTGAAGAATCATATTTTTTGTTTAAGATTCAGGTTCACTAGTTAAATAAGCATAATTTTAGTCGAAAATTCATCTTTTTGTTTGGAAATAAAACAATTTGGTTGAAACTTTAACTCTTTTGTTAAAAATTAATATTTTTAGTTTGAAATTCGTCTATTCTAGTTGAAGATCGTCGTTTTGATTTGAAAGTTTATCACTTTGGTTTACATTTTTTTTGTGGAAAATTAATTTTTTAACTGAAAATTCAACTATTCTATTTTTGGTTGAAAATTTAACTTTTTTACTTCAAAATTATACTATTTAGTTGAAAATTTGACTTTTCGAGTTGAAAATTCATGTATATTGTTGAAAAATCATCCTTTTTGGAATCAAATTAATCTTCTTGTTTGAAAAATTATTTTTTGTTGTTAAAAATTCAAGTTTTTCAGTAAAATAATCATAATTTTATTTGAAAATGTATCTTTTTTCTTGTAAATTCAACTATCTCAGTTAAACAGTCATTATTTTAGTGGAAAATCCATCCCTGTTGTTGAAATTTTTTTTTTAACCTAAAAATTTAACTATTCTATTTTTTGTTGAAAATTAAAATTTTGTAGTTGAAAATTTAGCTATTTGGTAGAAAATATGTCCTTTTTAGTTGAAATTTCATGTATTTTGTTAATAAATCATCTTTTTTCGAGTAAAATTAATCTTCTTGTTTGAATAATCATATTTTTTGTTTAAAATTCAGGTTCACCAGTTAAATAAGCATAATTTCAGTCGAAAATTAATCTTTTTGTTTGAAAATAAAACAATTTGGTTGAAACTTTAACTCTTTTGTTGAAAATTAATGTTTTTAGTTTGAAATTCGTCTATTCTAGTTGAAGATCGTCATTTTGATTTGAAAGTTTATCACTTTGGTTTACATTTTTTTGTGGAAAATTAATTTTTTAACTGAAAATTTAACTATTCTATTTTTGGTTGAAAATTGAACTTTTTTACTTCAAAATTAAACTATTTAGTTGAAAATTTGTCTTCTCGAGTTAAAAATTCATGTATATTGTTGAAAAATCATCCTTTTTGGAATCAAATTAATCATCTTGTTTAAAGAATAATTTTTTTTTGTTATTAAAAATTCAAGTTTTCCAGTAAAACGTTCATAATTTTAGTTTAAAATTCATCTTTTTGGTTGAAAATAAAACAAGTTGGTTAAAACTTAAACTCTTTTGTTGAAAATTCATCTTTTTTTTAAATTTCTCTATTTCAATTGAAGATCATTATTTCAAGTTGAAAATTTATCACCTGAAATTAAAATTATTTTTTTCTTGTATGGAAAATTAATTTTTTTAACTGAAAATTTCATTATTCCATTTTTTGTTGAAAATTGATCTTTTGTAGTTCAAACATCAACTGTTTGGGTACAAAGTCGTCTTTTTTAGTTGAAAATTAATTTATTTCGTTGAAAAATTATCCTTTTCGGAATACAGTTAATCTTCTTGTTTTGAAGAATCATCTTTTTGTTGAAAATTCAAGTTTTCCAGTTTAATAAGCATACATTTAGTTGAAAATTCATCTTTTTGATTGAAAATAAGACAACTTGGTTAAAACTTCAACTCTTTTGTTTAAAATTTATCGTTTTTATGTGAAATTTATTTATTCTAGTAGAAGATTATCGTTTTGAGTTGAAAATTTATCACTTTGGTTTAATTTTTGTGTGGAAAATGAAATTTTTAACTGAAAATTAAACTATTCCATTTTTGGTTGAAAACTGCTCTCTTCTGGTTAAAAATTCTACTATTTGGTTCACAAATTGATCTTTTTTAATTCAAAATTCACATGTTTGGTCTTTTTGTAAAAAATTATTTTTTTGGGTTGAAAATTCAATAATTTGGTTAAAAATTCATCTGTATGGTTGAAAATGCAATATTTTCATTTGAAAAGTTAGGAATTTGAAGCGGTTTAAATTGAATTCAATATAGTACCCACTTTAATTTTACCTAAATATGTATTTAATTTCAAATATAAGAAAATAAAATATAAATTTGTTTGATTTATTATCGGAATTCAGGAAATTTAGAGAAAAGCTAAACAAATGATTAGTTATGTTTTTAGTATTATTAAATATTTAATTAATCGATGGAACTTAATATTTAAGAATTTCTTGTAATATATTAATTTGTCAAAGCTTTCTAAATTAAATTCAATGAAAGTTGTTTTTAAAAATTAAAAATATTTGAATTGTTCCGTACTGTGAAAAATTATACTTGGAAGAAACTTCAGATCCCTGGAAAAAACCTGGTATTGTCAGGAATTTTTTTCCAGGATTTGAATAGACACCCGGTACAAAGTCTATTATATTTTTGGAAGGTAATTTTTTTTTAACACAAACTTGAAAAAGTCAAATTGTGTAACAAAATTGCACAAGAAGGCTTAAAAAGAAGTATGCTTAAAAAAAAAGTTTTCAAAAAAATAGGAAGAAAAAAATAAAAGAGGCAACCAAACCCCCTCGCTCTCTTTACTTATTTTTTTTAGAATTCATCTCTTTCGGTTGAAAAGTTTATTATTTTGTTGAAAATTCAACTTTTTTGGAAAAAACTCGTCTTTTTTCGTGAAAATTTCGCAATCTAATTAAACATTTCTTTCTTTCTTAGCTGAAAAATTATTTTTTGTTAAAAATTTATCTTTTTGGCTTAAAAATTCATTTCTTTGGGGTAAAAGTGCAATTACTTGATTGAAAACTAATCTGTGTTAGTTGAAGAATCAACTCATTTTTTTAAAATTCACCTTTTTTTGGTTGAATTCAACTGTTTTTAAATTAAAATTCAAATATTTTTTGGTTGAAAATTGAACCATTTTGTGGAAAATTCGTTTCTTGTTTGGTAGAAAATTTAACTATTTGGTTGAAAATTATGTATTATTATGTTGAAAAATTTTCTTTTTTGATATAAAATTAATCTTTTTCATTGAAAATTCATCTTTCTTAGGTTGAAAATTCAACAACTTCATTAAAAACTCGTTTTTTCTAACATTTACCTCTGTTTAAAAACTGAAGTATTTATTAATAATTAATTTTTTTAATTCAAATCAACTGTTTGGCACAAAATTGATGTATTTTTTGAAGATTCGTTTTTTTTGTTGGATTCAACGGTTTTCGATTTAAAATTAAAATCTTTTTTGGTTGAAGTATCAACTGTCACATTTTTCGTTGAGAATTTATCTTTATTGGCTGAAAATTGAACTGTTTGGTTGAAAATTGTTAACAAATAATTTTTTAGCTGAAAATTTAACTATTTTCTTTTTGGTTAAGAATTAATCTTGTTTAAAAATTGATCTATTTGGTTGAAAATTCATGTATTTTGATAGAAATTCGTCTTTTTTGGCAGCAAATTAATCTTCTTAGTTAAGAATTCATTTTTATGGTTGAAAAGTTCACCACTTGATTGAAAGTTGAATTAATTTGTTTGAAATTCATTCTTTGGTTGAAGATACAAAATTTTAATTGAAAGTTTATGTAATTTGTTAAAAATTTGTCTTTTTTGGTAGGAAATCAACCTTCTTGGTTGAAAATTCGTCTTTCTAGGTTGAAAATTCAACTGTTTTATTAAATATAAATTTTTTTGTTGAAAAATCATATTTTCAATTACATTAAAAAATTCAACTGTTTCGTAGGAAATTCATTTTTTTTGCTTGACAATTCATTCTTTTTAAAACAAAAAACGTAATCTTTTTTGGTTGAAAATTAAACTTTTTTGTTTTTAAAATTTATCTGTTTTGACTGAGAATTCTACAACTCAATTAAAAATTTAATAATTTTTTTGAAAGTCAACTGTTTTATTGAAAAATTGTCTTTTTTGGTAGAAAATTAATATTTTAGGTTGAAAATTCACCTGCTTCTCTGAAAATTATCTGCTTGGTGGAGGATTTGATTGTTTCGCTGAAAATTAATTGTTTTGCGGAAAATTCGTCTTTTTGGCTTAAAATTTCAAGAGTTTGGTCAGAAATTCAACTATTTTGTTGAAATTTAAACAGTTTCGTTCATTTTTTTTCATTGTTCGCTAAAAAATTTCTTTTGTTGAAAATTAAACTTTTTTGTTGAAAATTCTTCTCTGTGGTTTGAACGTTCATCATTTTAGATTGAAAAGGCAACTATTTGTTTAAAAATTCACCTTATTTAAAAAAAATTTTGTTTCTTCTGCTTGGAAGTTCAATTCTTTGGTTGTAAATAAAACTGTAAAGTTAAAAATTAAGTTTGTTGAAAATTCATCTTTTATGGTTGAATATTAACTTTTTTATTGAAAATTCATCTTTCCTGTTCGAATATTAACTTTTTTGTTAAAAAGTCATCTTTCTTCCTGAACAAATTTTTGTTGTTTTCGAAAATGCATTTTTTCGGGTTTAAAAGGCGAATTTGTTTTAAAGTTGAGGATTTGTCTTTTTGAGTTGAAAATTAATCTCTGTTGATAGAAAAGTAATCTTTCATGGTTAAAAATTACACTATTATGTTGAAGATGCAATATATTTCGGCTTGAAGTCTTAAAAATATGTCACTACATTAACTTAAATTTAAAAAGAATTGATTGCCCTATTATTCCCCTATTTTCGTGAAAAATCACCCCGTTCCCCCTATTTTAAAATGTTATTAGATTTAAATTTGATGATTTCAGCGGGCAGTTTACAGATGCTCTAATTCGATTAAGGAGGAGGATTCTTTAAGACATTATGCTTTGAATGTTCCTCTCTATACGCATTTCACTTCGCCTATACGTCGTTATTCTGACTGTATTGTCCACCGTCTATTGTATGCTTCGATTAGAAATATTAATTTGCATCCGAAGTGGAATTCTTATTTGTGCACTAAGTAAGTTCTTTATCTTTACATTAAATGTTTAGTTTAGATTGCAAAATTCGTAGTTTAAATTACTAAGTTTAGTTTTAAATGAATACTTTTTTATTAACAGACTAGCAACGAATTGCAACGTTAAGAAGTATTCTGCCAAAGTGGCTCAGGAACAAAGCAACGAATTATTCTTCACGTTCCTCCTCGATTTAAGAGGTCCCTTGAATACGCAAGCTGTTGTCATGGATGTGAAAAATCGAAGTATCGACGTGATTATCATCGAGGTAGGTTTAAAGGCTCGTGTTTATTTTGCTGACATGGAGGAAGAAGTTACAGCAGAATATGCTGAAGAGCGATCTGTTCCCACCATCAAACTTAGCTGGAAAGGCTCGGAACTCAAACAGGTAATATTATATTTCTTCAAATTTTAAAACCTGATCTCTTAAATCAGGGTGTCTAGTGTCCTGGAAATCCTTGAAAACCTGGAAAAGTACTTTAACTCTTTTTTACCAGGAAAATCCTGTAAAAGTCCTTAAATTTTGCTCATGGTACCAGAAATTTGATTTCCATAAAAAAATAGGGGTTCAAACTTGTTCTCTGCTGAGCGAGAAAAGACCTTTTTAACAATAGATTTTTCATTTCATCACGGGGAAAATCACGAAGCTGCACTCGGAATATTTTTAAGTTTCCCATTTATTCTCGATTTCTTTTTCAACTTTAACAATTTCATAAAAAAATTTTAAATCTAATCATTTTTTGCTGTCATTGTAATTATTGAAAGTTAGGGAAAATCTGAAAATCAAAGAAAAGTCTAGGATTTTGAAAAAAATCTGTTCATGTAATATGTAGAAAAATTGTCTTTTTTGGTAGAAAATTAATCTTCTTCATTAGAAATTCATCTTTCTAGGGTGAAAATTCAACTACTTTATTAAAAACATATTTTTTGGTTGAAGATTCATCACTTTTTCAAATAAATTCAACTGCTTTTTTTTATGGAAATATTTTTTGCTTGAAGTATCAAATATTACATTTTTCGTTAAGAATTTATCTTTTTTGGTTGATAATTCATCTTTTTTGTTGAAAATTAATTTTTTTTTCTTTCAAATTGAAAATTATATCTATTAAATAAAAAATTTATCTACTTGGGTAAAAGTTGAACACTTTGCTGAAAATTTATTTTTGGTTTAAAGATTTGTCTCGTGGGTTAAAATTTTGTCTTCTTTGCTGAAAATTCTTTTTTTTTTGCATCAGAAATTAATTTTTTGACCTGAAAATGTGACTTCCATTTTTTAAATAAAAGGCGGTAATTTTCGTTGGTTTTCTGTAATCAAAAAATATACCATCGTTTATTTACTAAAAAAAACCTGGTCAAAAAGCGTAACAACTTAAATTTTCCATTTTTTGTTGAAAATTGATTTTTTTTATTTAAAAATTCGTCTTTATTGGTAGAAAACTAATATTTTTATTTGAAATTTTCTCTTTTTTGGTTAAAATTGCAACTGTTTGGTTGAAAATTATTATTATTTTTTTGTTTGTTAAAAAATCATATTTTCGGGTAGCAAATGCAACTGTTTAAAAAAAATGCATATTTTTTCTTGAAAAAATTCAACAATTTGTATAGAAATTTTTTTCTTTCCTGCCTGAAAAATCTTTATTTTTTGAAAATTCGTATTTTCGATCAGAAAATTTAACTTTTCAGTTTAAGTTGAATTAATTTGTTAAAAATTGTTTTTTTTGCAGATTCACTATTTTAGTTGGAAATATATTTCTGTTTGAAAATTAAACTATTTTGTTGAAACCCTTTTCACTAAAAACTTATCTTTTCTAGTTAAAATTCAATTTTTGGCAAAAAGTTGATTTTTTTAAAATTGAAAATTCAACTACTTTGTTAAAAACATTTTTTGTTGTTGAAGATTCATCACTTTGATTGAAAACTGAACTATTTTTTTTACAATTAATTTTTTTAACTCAAATTTAACTATTTGGCTATAAATGTATGTATTTTGTTGAAGATGTGTCTTTTTTGACGGTATTCAACCGTTTTTTATTTAATATTGAAATATTTTTTGGTTGAAGTATAGCTATTACATTTTTCTTTGAGAATTTATCTTTTTTGGTTGAAACATCATCTTTTTGGTTGAAAATTAATTTTTTTTTAATTGAAGATTTAGCTATTCCAGTTGAAGGTTAATTATTTCTGTTAAAAATTCATCTTGTTTGGAAGTTAAACTCATTTTTTGAAAACTCTTTTTCTTTTTGTTAAAAAATTAATTTTTTATCTGGAAACGTATCTTTCATTTTTGGCTGAAAATTTAATTTTTTTTATTAAAAATTTATTCACTTGGGTAAAAGTTAAACCAGTTTGTTAAATTTTTTTTTTGTAGATTCATCTTTTAGGTTGAAATTTTGAGTACTTTTTTGGAAATTTTTTTTTTGTTTATTAAAAATTAATTTTTGACCCGAAAATGTAACTTTTCCATTTTTTGAATAAAAGGTGGTAATTTTTGTCTATTTTTTGTTTACAAAAAAAAATCACCGTCGTTCATTTACTAAAAAAAACCTGGTAAAAAAAATAACTTCAATTTTCTATTTTTTTTTGAAAATTGATCTTTTTTAAATTCGTCTTTATTGGTAGGAAACAAATCTTTTTTGTTGGAATTTTCTCTTTTTTGGTTGAAACTTTTTTGGTAGTAATCCATACTTTCGGGTTAAAAATCAATTGTTTTACAAAAAATCCATCTTTTGTCTTGAAAATAAAAACAATTTGGATAGAATTTTTTTTCTTTCTTGCCTGAAATATTTTTATTTGATGAAAATTCGTATTTTTGATCAGAAAATTTAGCTTCTGGGTTTAAGTTGAATTCATTTGTCAAAAATTCTTTTTTTGCAGATTCACTATTTTAGTTAAAAAATTCATGCTGGATGAAAATTTAACTATTTTGTTAAAAAATTGTTCCTGAAAATGTATCTTTTCTAGTTGAAAATTGCATTTTTGGCTGAAAATTGCTTTTTTTTTAATTGAACTACTGTTAAAAATTTCTTTTTTCGTTTGTGTTTTTTTATCTCTTTTTTGGAAAATTGTACTATTTTGTTGAAAATTATTTGTTTCTTCTAAATTCAAAATCAATTTTCTACCTGAAAGATGTAAAATTTCCATTTTTTGTTGAAAATGCAACTCTTTTACAAAAAATTCGTCTTTTATTTCGAAAATTCAACAATTTGGATCAAATTTATTCTGGTTGAAAATTCAACGATTTTTTTGAATTTTTTAAAATGAAAATTTATCTTTTTAAGTTGAAAATTCAACTACTTATTCGAAAATTGATGTATTTTGTTGAAAATGTGTTATTTTTGGTAGAAAATTAATCTTCTTGGTTGAAAATTCGTCGTTTGGGTTAAGAATTCACCTTTGTAGGTTGAAAATTCAACTTTTTGCTTGTAAATTCAACTCTTTGGTTTAAAATTGATTATATTGTTGAATTTTGTTGTTGTGATATCAAATATTTAATTTTTCGTTGAGAATTCATCTTTTTGTGTGAAATTCAACTTTCCATGTTGAAGATTCAACTGTTTCGGGTTGAAGTTTAATATTTTTTTTTTAAATTCCGACTATTTGGTTGTTCAAATATTTTGTTAAAATCTTATCCTTTTTGTTGAAACTTCAACAGTTTTGTTGGTCATTCGTATATTTGAACAAAAAATTCTTCCTTTTGGGTTTGAACTTCACCTATTTTGTTAAGGATTAAACTATCTTTTAAAAAATGCAATTATTTTATTGAAAATGCAACTATTTTTGGTTGAAGATTAATTCTTTTTCTTTAAAATTCGAAAATTTGGTTGAAAATTTATCTTTGTAGATTGGAAATTCAACAATTTGGATAAAAATTCACTTATTTTGTTAAAAGTGTAATTATTTTATTGAATAT
>JAUELO010000155.1:809436-820690 GCA_032357855.1 Amphibolips quercusostensackenii | reverse complement strand
ATTTTCACATATTTTAAAGCGTTCAAACTTTCCTAAATAAAACTGTGTGTGCAATTGCTCACGAACCCTTTTGAGTTATTGCCGAAAAAGTATGTTTAATTAGTACTATTTACCTCTTCGCGACGATGTTATTGTAGCAGCTCTCTCTCAAAAAAAAAAATAAATAATGACGAATAAAAAGCATAATAGACAAAAAATTAAAATAATGATTAACAATGATTAATTGATTGTTGATGATTAATAATTAATAATTAATTAATAAATTATCAATTAATAGTTGATTATAAAAATTGATAATGTATAATTATTGATAATAATTAATAATAATGTTAGCTGTCAACAAAGACAACAAAATAGCAAAATAAAGCACAATAGACTGGAAATAATTAAAATAATGATTTATAATTAATTATTCATAATTCATTATTGATAAACAATCATTTAGAAATTGTTAAATTATCAATTGTTGATTACTGCTGATAATTATAAGAAATATTAATTAATTATCATATCTAAATAATTATTAATAATAATTTTTTAAACGAATAATTTGATTTCAATTCAATTTATTTATGTTATTTATTCCATTTAACTGATAATCATTTTTGATAATGACTGATAATAATGAATAACAATGATTATTATAATCAATAATAATGAGTAATTTCTAATTAATCATTTATAATTTATTTTTAGTCATTAATCTATTAATAATCAAATAAAAATTAACAATCGTAAATAATAACTTACAGATTCTATACTTAAATATATAATAATTTATCATTAATCATTAAATAATCAGAAATAATAATGATCATCAATTATAATAAGTAATTTATGATTATTACTTGATAAATGATTATTAATCATTGATGTATTGATGATCAAGTAAAAATTAATAATTAATAATAACTTAGCAATTTATTTATCGATTATATAAGAATTATTTTTCAACTATTATTAAAAAAATAATTCATAAACAATAAGCAATAATAATAGGGAAGTGAAAAGTACAATAGATCCACAAAACCACATATAAAAGGCCGTTGCTGCGTATGGCACTATTGACAGCGGGCGATGCAAATATTTCTAGCCGTTTCGGAGGATGATACGCGCGAAGAGTGGGGGTACGGCTCTTCCGAGAAGAGTCGTAAAATCTGAAACTTTTGCGGCACTATTGACAGCGTTGACTGTACATGAATTTTCAACTAAAAAAGACAAATTTTCAACCAAATAGTTTCATTTTCAACTAAATTTAGTCTTATTTAACTAGAAAACTTGAATTTTCAACAAATAAGATAATTCTTTAAACAGAAAGATTAATTTTATTGCAGAAAGGACGATTGTTGAACAAAACGCGTGAATTTTCAACTCAAAAAGACAAATACTCAAGCAAATACTTAAATTTTCAATTAAAATTATGCTTATTTAACTGGGGAACTTTAATTTTCAACAAAAAAGATGATTCTTCAAACAAAAAGATTAACTTTATTCCCAGAAGGACGAATTTTAACAAAATACGTAAATTTTTAACTAAAAAAGAAAAATTTGCAACCAAATATTTGATTTTCGAACTGAAAAGGTTCAATTTTAAACAAAAAAGATAATAGTTGAACAAATTAATTTTCAACAAAAGGGGTGAATTTTCCACTAAAATAGATAAATCCTCAACAAAATACATGAATTTTCAACTAAAGAAGATAAATTGTTAACCAAACATTAAATAGTTAAATTTTCAATAAAAAAATTGATTTTCCACGAAAGAAAACACATTATTATATTGTATCAGTTTAAAAAATCAAGTATTTAGTAGAAAATTGACGTATTTTGTTGAAAAGTCGTCAGTTTGGGTAAAAAATTATTCTTCTTTGTTGCAAGTTCAACTTTTTGGTTTAGCGCTTAACTATTTTGTTGAAAATTCATTTTTCTTGATAGAAAATTATCTTCTTTGTTAAAAATTTATGTTTTCCGATTTAAAAGTCCACTGTTTTCAAAAAGATTCGACATTTTAGCTTAAAAACTTGATCCTTTTGTCGAAAATTCATCTATCATGGTAGAAGTCATCTTTCCTGGTTGAAAATGAACTTTTTTGATAAAAACTCGAACCCTCTTCTGAAAAATTTGTCTTTTTTTTAAATTTAAATATTTGATTTAATTTTAATTTTTTTTGTTTGAAAATTCGGCTATTTGATTGAAAACGCACCTTTGCATGCTGAAAATTCAACTATTTGGTTAGAAATTCAACTATTTTGTTAAAAATATAATTATTTTTTGAAAAATTTAACTATTTTGTTAGTCAATATTTTTTGACGAAAATTCAATATGTTGTGTTAAAATGCATTCTTTTGGATGGAAAACTATTTTTTAGTAACTCGTCTCTTTTACTTTTACTTGTTACTTTTTACTGTTTGGTTGAAAATTAATTTTTGTTGGTGAAAATTCGTCCTTTTGTTTAAATATTCCTTTCTTTGAGTAAAAAATAGGTTTGTGTTAAAAAATTCAATTATTTTTTATTTATTTAAAATACTATTCTTTAGTCTACAAATGATTGATATTCCTATTTATTTATCGCAGGATTCAGTATTTCTCCTTTTTCTCATTTTCCCACTTAAATGCAAACTGAATTAATAGAACCCAATACAAAAATCCAACTATTTTTGGTTGAAAGGTCATTCTTCTCGATTGAAAAGTCTACTATTAAATTTTTCGTTATGAATTCATTTTTTCTACTTTAAAATTCTATTATTTGCTTCAAAATTAATTATTTTGTTGAAAAATCAACAATTTCGTTAAAAAGGTTGAACATTCAACTATGTTTTGAAAATTATTTCTTTCTGTAGAAATTTCAAAGTTTTTGGTTAAAAATGCAGTTATCTGATTAATAATTAATCTGTTTCGGTTAAAAATTAATTTCTTGGTTGAACATTAACATTTTTGGATAGAAAATTTAACTGTGTTGTATAAAATTCGTATTTTCGGCTAGAAAATTAAACAATCTGGTAGAAAACTTAACTATTTGGTTGGAAATGATGTATTTTGTTGTAATCTAATCTGTTTTAGTTTTAGTTGAGGTTTAAATTATTTTGTTAAAAATTCGTTCTCGTGGGTTAAATCCAACTGTTTCTTATTTTGAATTTAAATATTTTTTTATATCAACTAGCATATTTTTGGTTCAATCTTTTTAGATTGAAAATTCAACTCCTTGGTTGAAAGTTAAACTACTTTCCTGAAAGTTAATTTTTTGAGTTGAAGATTTATAATTTCAGTTGGAAATTATTTTTGTTTTTGGTTCAAAAATTTTTTTTTTTCAACTGAAAGTTTTATTATTTCGTTGAAAAATCAACTGATTAGTTGCAACTTAATTTGAGTTACAAAATCATATTCTTGGGTTGAAAATTTCACTCTTTTATAGAAAATTCTACATTTCCGTATAAAATTCAACTATTTGGTACAAAATTAAAATGTTTTATAGAAAATTCATTTTTTTAAATTGAATATCAATTCTCGTCTTTTTTCTATTGAAATTTAAATTATTAAGTTAAAAAGTTAGATATTTTGTTGAATCGTCTTTTCTGGAAGAAAATTAATGTAGATAAAATATTGAATTTAATACGAAACACTTGAAGTTAAAGATTTAACCAAATAGTAAAATTTTTAAGACAAAATGTTGAATGTTCAAAAAACAAGAATAATTTTCTACCCGGAAAGACGACTTTTTAACAAAATATATGAATTTTCTACCAAATAGTTGAATTTTCAACAAGCAAGATTAATTTTCTAGACAAAAAGAGGACTTTTCCACATAATACATGCATTTTCTATCAAATAGTTAAATTTTTAATTTATACAATATACAGGATAAAGTTTCAACCAAAAATGGGATAGTTAACTTTTCAGACAAAAACTCTAATAAATAAAATAGTTTTCAACAAATCTGTGAAATTTTCAATCAAGAAGATTAATTTTCTATTAAAAAGGTCGAATTTCCAACTTTGAAACAATTTTTAACAACAAAAAAATGAATTTTCGACCAAGAAGATTGAAGTTCTACCAAAAAGTCGATTTCTGATCAAACATACATGAATTTTCAAAAACATTATTTAATTTTCAAGCCAAAAAAAACGAATCATCTAAGAAAAGTTGAATTTTCAAACAAAAATATGTCTTTTCATCCAAAAAGATTAATTTTCTACAAAACAGTAGAACTTTTAATATAAAATTACACAAATTTTCAACTAAATATTTTTAACAATAGATGTTATGATCATACAAATTTGATTTTATTAATTTTTTGTTTAAATTTTTTCCGTTTCTTAAATTTTTTAAACAATAATTTTGAACCATGTAGAAAAATAATTTTCAACTACAATTATTGATCTTCAACCAAAAAAAAATAACTTTTAAGAAAGTAGCTCAAATTTCAACCAAGGAGTTGAATTTTCAATTTAAAAAAATTTTACCAAAAATGTACTAGGTGATATCACAAAAAAAAAGGATTTTTTTACCCAAATAGTCAAGTTTTTAATAAAATACAATTCCTTACTCAAGAAAGAAACAAAGTTTCAATCAAACTGTTGAATTTTCAATCCAAACTGATGAATTTTCAACCTTTTTAACGAAATTGTTGATTTTTTAATTAAACAATTCAACTTTTAAGCAAATAATAAAAATTCTAAATAAAAAGGATGTATCCTTAAAGAAAAATTTTATTGCAGACTTTTCAACCGAAAAGAATGAACTACAAAACAGTTAAGTTTTCAACCAAACAATAGCATTTTTAATCAAAAATTATAAATTTTCAAATGAAGAAGATTAAATTTCTACCGAGACAAATTCTCAACAAAAGACATAAATTTTCGAGCAAAAAAATGAGCTTTCAACTAAAAAAGATGAAATTTAACCAAATAGTTAGACTTGTGATCAAAAATGAAATAGCTTAATTGTTCAGTCAAAAAAACGTATTTTCAACAAAATTTGATTCGAAATTTCATCAAATTATTTAAATTTTCAGCCAAAGAGATGAAACTTTAACTAAAAAAGATATAAATTTTGGAGCCAAAAATATAATAATAGACTTTTCAATAAAAAAATTAACTTTTATCCAAAAATATTTTTGGACTTTCTTACTGGGTTTAAGTTTTGAATGTTATCACAATCAGTGTCCATAAACTACGTTAAGACGAATTTTTACAAATAAAAAACTTAATTTTTAACCAAACAGTTGCATTAATAATCAAATAGATTAACTTTCAGGTAAGAGACGACTTTTCCAAAAAATAGTTAACCAAACAGTAAAATTTTCAAGCCAAAAAGACGAATTTTTAACAATATAGTTGAATTTTCGACCAAAAATGATGACTTCACCAAAATTTTTTTATTTTCCAAATATAATTAGATTATCAGCATGAAAAGATGCACTTCCAATCTAATGTTCGCGATTTTCAAACAAAAAAATGAAAAATTAATGATATTTTTGATTTTTCAACAGAAAAAGAGATATTTTTTTAGAAAACAGTTTAATTTTCATGTAAAAAGTTTATTTTCAACTAAGCAAGATTTTTTTTTTACCATGAAAGATGAATTTTCAACAAAAGAGTAAAGTTTTTGAGATAAAAAGTGGCATGTTTCAGTAAACAGTGGACTTTTAAGCTGTAAAAGATAAGTTTTTAACAAAAAAGCTCATTTTCGATCAAGAAAGGAAAATTTTTAATAAGATAGTTGAATTTTCAAAAAAAAAAAAAAAATGAATTTTCAAGAAAAAAAAATTAATTTTCTGCTCAAGATGACTTTTTAACGAAATATATGAATTTTCTACCAAAAAGTTTAATTTTGAACTTATACAATAGACAAATTTGAGACAAATAACATAATTTTCAATAAAATTATTTAATTTTAAAGCCAAAAAGAAAAGACAAATTCTTTACAAAAAAGTTTAATTTTCATTCCGAAAATACGATTTTTTATCCAAAAAGTTTACTTTTCAACCAAACAGTTCAAGTTTCTACCAAATTGTTGGATTATTAAGCTAAAAAGATTAATTTTCTACAACACCACAAAAGACGAATTTTTAACAAAATACATGAAATTTCAACCCAAAAGTTGAACTTTCGCCTAAAAAAGATATATTTTTAACCAAATAGTTGAATTTATAACATATAAAATATACAGTATAAAGTTATAAAGTTTAACAAAGAAAAAAATCAATTTTCAACCAAAAAGATGAGTTTTCCACCAAACTGTTGAATTTTCTGAAAAACAGTAGAATTTTTAACATAAAAGTTCATTTAAAAGCACTTGGATTTTTAACAATAATTTATTCAATATAGTACTTATTATATTTATAAATTTCAATAATTATTAATCCTTAGTAAAAAAATTAATTTTTCAAGTCAAATAATCGACTTCTCAACCACAAAATATGAATTTTCAACGCATCACGTAACATTTGACATTTCAAGCAAAACAATTGCATGTTTAACCAAAAAGATCAATTTTCAACCAAGAAAATTAAGTTTCTACCAAGAAAGAAACATTTTCAACAAAATACATGAAATTTCAACCCAAAAGTTGAACTTTCACCTAAAAAAGATATATTTTTAACCAAATAGTTGAATTTATAACATATACAATATACAGTATAAAGTTATAAAGTTTAACAACAAAAAAATCAATTTTCAACCAAAAAGATGAGTTTCCGACCAAATTGTTGAATTTTCTGAAAAACAGTAGAATTTTTAACATAAAAGTTCATTTAAAAGCAAACACTTGAATTTCTAACAATAATTTATTTAATATAATACTTATTATACTTATATATTTTAATAATTATGAATGCTTATTAAAAAAATTAATTTTTCAAAAGTAGTTTAACTTAAGAGTCAAATAATCGACTTCTCAACCACAAAATATGAATTTTCAACGAATCACGTAACATTTGACATTTCAAGCAAAACAATTTCATTTTTAACCAAAAAGATCAATTTTCAAACGAGAAAATTAAATTTCTACCAAGAAAGAAACATTTAAAACAAAATACATAAATTTTCAACCAAAAAGTTGAACTTTTAACTAAAAAAGCTCAATTTTTAACCAAATAATGAAATTTTTAACCGAAAAAGACAAATTTTGAACTGGAACAAATACATTTTCAACTAAAAAAGATAATTTTCCAACCAAAAATGGAATAGTTTAATTATCAGTTAAAAAAAATTATTTTCAACCAAACATGAAACGAAATTTTATCAATATTGATGCGCTTACAACAAAATAATTCAATTTTCAACAAAAAATAGAATTTTTAACTAAACGATATGGATTTTAATCCAAAAATATAATAGTAACTTTACAAATAAAAAAAAAGAACTTTAACCGAAAAATATGGTTGGATGTTATTATTGCGTTAAAGTTCTAAATTTTATCTAAGCTCCTAGCGTTATTTCCACTTGTACCCCCTACCCCCTCACAAACTGGTAACGTAATTTATGCAAAGTATCACCAGGTCACTTTTTCAGGACAACACCACTGAATAATTGTGAGCAAATAGTGTCTTCAGTGTCACTTTTTTCGAAATAATAGTAAAATACTGTCATCGTTTAAAAAAAATTTCAAATAGTATCAATAGTTTGCTGAGTCCGAGGCCTGCTGTACATAAAACACACTTTTAGTTCAAAACGTTCAATTATAAGCGCTGCAATATGGAAATTGTACTCTACTGAAAATATTATTCTGGCGTACTTGCTTTATGCAAGGTGACTTAACGAAACACATGTTGACATGACACAAAAATATACATGCAAGACACTACGTAACTTCTTTTTGTATAAAACAATGCGTCAATTAGAAACATGCAGAAGGAATGACACTGGAAAATAGATTCTTGTCACCGTTTTTACAAAATCATATACACAAGATTCCCGAATAAATTTGGCCAAATACAAACAAACATACCAGATAATTTTGAATCTTCCAAAGATAAACTGTACAATTATCATCAATTTTTACGATAAACGGTATTGGTAAACTACCTTTTAATGACTTTTTTTACATCTTTGTATGCATAATGATTATACAAATTTCACCAGATGACGAACAATTTTTCGAATTACATGCTTACCCTTTCCACTAAACTTATTACGTTTTTAAACTGAACTCGACTGAATATAGGAGTCTTCGAGAAAGAAGAATAGTGTAATACTTTGTATTATTCTTGCAGTCTGGAATTATCAGCCAATGAAATGTCAAAATAGGTTAACACGAACCTGGTCTAAGTCTAAAATATTGGAACAAACAAATTCGTCGTTCTCTTGTGCGACTTTAAAACGAATAAATAATGGTGTGGCGAGGGAGGAAAATATAAAGTACTGAAAATTGTGATAACTACTTACCTGCGTTTTATCAAAAGTACGTAAAGACGAAAATTATAATGTAAAATATCGAAAAGTTTCTACTGCTACTTTTTTCTGCCTGGTGCTGGTACTTTCTGATAAGAAACAAAATCACTAGAAAGAAAACTAGTCGCTTCTAGTGTCAGAATAGCCAACTGTTTCATTAAAATCCCTAAAAGGCAGTGTTTTCTGTTAGATTTTATTATTCAACCAATCAGTTTCGAGAATTGAGGGAAAGGTTTGTTTGGATTAGTCGATAATGCCACGTCAATTCCCGCGTTTTATTTAAAAAAATGGTATTTGTTTACTTTGATGACTTCGGAATTTTGGAGTAAATGATTTCAAACCTGTTGAAAAATGTTCTCTTCAAGAGTAAAATATAATTCAGGTATACATAGTTTTAATAGAATTAACGTAAATAAATGTGATTTTTACAGATTTTCAATTTTTTAATTCTTCCCGATTTTTTGGGGGAAAATATAAAACTCTGTGGGTCTCCCTTGAATAATATTTTACTTTTGGACTAGAGAGATGATTTGCGAATTAATAAAATTCCGGACCGATATTTTTGGAAATTTAAAAAAATTCAAGCAGTAAGCTTTTTTCCTTGATAAATATATTTGATTATTTATTTTTAATAAATAAATAATACTTAACGAAAAACAATTTTTTCGATTGTTTAAATTCGGGAATTATCTCGTTCCGATATTTTTGAAAAATTCTCGAATAATAAAACTCCCGATATTATAAAATTTTTAATTCATAAAATTTCGAAATTGAAAAATTTCCGAATAATCGAACAATAATTTTAAAAAATTTAGGCAGTAAAATTTTTTCTTTGATAAAAATATTGATTTGTTTTATTTTTAATGAATAAATAATACTTTTTAAACAAAAAATTTTTTTAATTGTTAAAATTCGTGAATTTTCTAGTTCGGGTATTTTATTTTTCGGGATTTTTCTTTTAATTTTTTTTTAATTAAGAATTTTTTTGAGAACATTTTTGATAATTATTTTTCAAATACTGTGGATATTTTCAAACAAAATTACTATTCAGAAATACATTTTTTTCAACTATTGATCTTTTAAATTCAAACAATATAATTCTAAAATACTGTAAGCAGCTGAAAACTTTTTTCTTTGATAAAAATATTTGATTGTTTTATTTTTTATAAATAAATAATATTTAAGAAAAAAACAATTTTTTTAATTATTTAAATTCGGAATTTTTTAGTTCGAATATTTTATAATTCGTCAATTTTTCCTGGGAAACTTTCCAAATTTCCAATTATAAAGTATTTTGAACTAAAAAATGCCCGAATTTATACAATTCAAAAAAATTATTTTTCAATCAATATTATTTATTAAAAATACAATAATCAAATATTTTTATTAAATAATTTTTTTAATGTTTAAAGTTTCTTAAAATTATTGTTTGAATTTATTTATGAATTTATTTATTTTAAATTCAAATAATAATTTTTAAGAAAATTGAATCAGTAAGAAAATTTTCTTTGGTAGGAATAGTTGATTGTTTTATCTTTAATAAATAAATAATATTTAACAAAAAAGGTTAATTGTTTAAATTTAGGAATTTTTTAGTTCGGATATTTTATAATTCAGGAATTTTCAGATACAGTAATATTAATACTGTCTGAAATTTTATTATTTGGGAATTCTCTAATTAGGAATTTTTATATTTTGACAATTTTATCATTTTGGGAATTTTACAGTGTCGGGAATTTTATTACATAGGAATTTTCTAATTTCGGGAATTTTATTATTCGGGAATTTTCCAATTCGTGATTTTTACATTTCGTCAATTTCATAATTTCGGGTATTTTCTATTCGTGAATTTTACAGTGTCAGGAATTTTCCAATTCGGCAATTTGATAATTTTGGGAATTTTGCAATTTAGAATTTTTACATTTCGGCAATTTTCTAATTTCGGGAATTTTCGAATTCGGTATTTTTATATTTCGGCAAATTCATTAATTCGGGAATTTTACAGTGTTGGGAATTTTATTATTCGGTAATTTTTCGATTCGGGATTTTTATAATTTCGGGAATTTTTTTATTGGAGATTTTTCTAATGCAGAATTTTCATATTTGGTCAATTTTACAATTTCGGGAATTTTCAAATTCGGCATATTTATAATTTCATGAATTTTACAGTGTCGGGAATTTTATTATTCGGGATTTTCACATTTCGAGAATTTTATAACTAGGGAATTTTATTATTCGCGACTTTTATATTTCGGCAATCTTACAATTTCGGGAATTTTTTAATTTGGGAATTTTATTATTCGAGATTTTTCCAATTCGGGATTTTTATATTTCGGCAATTTCATAATTCTGGGAATTTTCCAAATCGGGATTTGTATACTTCGGGAATTTTCCAATTCGGTAATTTTATAATTTCGGGAATTTTATAATCTAGGATTTTTACATTTAGGCAATTATAATTTCGGGAATTTTTTTTATTTGGGAATTTTACATTGGTGGCCATTTTGTTATTCGGGAATTTCCCAAATCGGGATTATTATATTTCGGCAATTTTATAACTTCGGGAATTTTTCAAGACGGCATTTGTATATTTCGGCAATGTTATAATTTCGGGGATTTTACAGTGTCGCAAATTTTCAAATTCGGGATTTTTATATTTCGGAAATTTCACAGGGTCGGGAATTTCCCAAGCCAGAATTTTTATATTTTGGCAATTTTACAGTGTCGACAATTTTATTATTTGAGAATTTTCCAATTCGACAATTTTTAATTTCGAGAATTTTTCAATTTGGGATTTTTACATTTCGGCAATTATAGAATTTCGGGAATTTTCCAATTGAGGATTTTTATATTTCGACAAATTT
>JAUELO010000155.1:788033-801709 GCA_032357855.1 Amphibolips quercusostensackenii | reverse complement strand
ACTTGCGTTTAATTAAACGATAAATAATAATTATAATAAAATCTCTATTTGCACTACCCTTGCTTTTGACTATACATAAACATAAAACATAAAATTACATAATATATTTTTAATAAGGTAACAAAAAAGAAAGTACAGAGTGGTAATACGATGAAACCCTAAATTTCCATTGAACACCAGTTTACAATATTTGTTATATATTTTTTTAATCAATAAAGACAAAAGAAAAGGAACAAGAAACAAGAAACTTAACGTTAGACTTTTTCGCAATCGTGACCTAGTAGACTATAAATATTAAATCAACAATTGATTAGTAAAAGCTCGTCGTAGATTCATATTTCAGTTACACCATTGAAAAAATAATTAGAAAGAATACAGTCCACAGTCCACATTTTACAAATCAACTCTATTCGATGCCAGCTTATTGATTTTGAAATTGGCAAAATTCAAAATTTATATTTTACATATTGTACAGGCTAGCAAAGAACATTTTATATTATCATGTAATATAAATTGTCGGTATTAAATATGCTCAGTTCTCTTTTAAAAATGCATTAATCCGCCTAAATCTAGAGACAATTACTGAAAAACTAAGCAGGAGTTTGTCGATGAAACTGCCCTGAACTATACAATATAATTATAATGTATATGTGTATATATTTATATAAATAAAAAAAAAACAGGTCCGAATGCAACCTTGCTTTACGTCATTGCATGCAGCAATTCGTGACAATTGCCGTACAGTATTTACTTGTCGCTTCGCCATTTCTAGCAAAATTTTCACAAAAAAGCTCGACGTTTTCAACATCCTCTGAAATTTACAATTAGTATTCAGATTCTAAAGTTTTCCATTCACAATTCAATCAAGTACTTCAGAGGATTTGCTGCAAAGCGACGGGATACAAAAGTATACGTAACTTTTCAATTAAAATCCTAATGTGATTTACAAGTTTTACAAGGTACTAGACTAGGGATCTCATGCATCCTGATATTTTGGTACACACTTGGACTTGATTTCACAAACAGACTCGGGACTTGTGTATCAAACCAGTCGATTCTAAATAAAAAAAAAAAAATCCTTCGCAATAGCGTCTCTCATCGGACAAACATTAAAGTACGATAGAAATCTGAATGTTGATTATATTTTCGAGTTAAAAGTTACAATCAATACTGAATGAACGTTTGTAGTGCTACCAGTATAGTAATCAATAACGTACCAATCAGCTATTGTTGAGCAATCCGTCAAGTTTCGATTTATTATTTATTATATTTGTAAGTACTTTTCTCCACTCGCTTCAAACGCAGAAATGAACATTGGCCCGGCGAATTTTCGACCAACTTTTTAAAAAGGGACTGCACAAGTATTTTTGGTCCAACATTCACCTATTAATATCGTTAGATTCGTCACTTTCCTAAGTGTGTATACATAGGCAACAGTCTGAAACTCGATTCTCGAATTTATCATACTTTTCAAATGAAAAATAAAAAAGACAACAAAAAAAAAACACAAATAAAAAAACAATATCAGGGTGTCCACTACTTTTTCAATTTTCGTCTCCTGGCTTCCTCCCGGTAAATATTTGTGATTTCTACCGGTTTAGAGAAAAATTTATTCTTTTTGCGAAGCCCACCATTTTTCACATACATGATCAATTGCAAAAGTCAATAAGCATCAGCAAACATTTTCACAAGAAATCTATTGACTTTGAATCATATAAATAATTAAAAAATCCATTATTAAACCAATTTTTAAATAATATATTTTAAACATTTCTGAAGCAATAATTTTGGACAATTAAATTCGAAAAAGGAGTTGAATTTTATCATTTCTAAGTCGGAGCGCTAAAAATTAAACAATTCAATCACGAAATTGAATAATTACTGGTTAAAATTTCAAAAAGGACAATGTCAAAACGTTAAAAATGTGATATTTTAAGACTGTAGAATTAGAATTCTGGAATTTTAATCATTTAAAATTCAGAGGAATTGAAATTTTAATGTTTATAATTAAAAGCGTTCAAAATTAATTGAATCTATCAAAGTCAAAGCTTCTGAAATTCTAGAATTTTAAATTTCTATTACATGACAAAATTATAATTTAAAATTAAAACTGATTAGTCAAATTTTTCTAAAATAAAAAAATGAATTGAATCATTTTGAAAAAACTGTCAAAATAATTAGTAATTTTGAATGGGAAACATTAAAAATGAATAAATTTCAATTAATTGAAGTAAATTTTAATCGCTTAAAAAATAATAATTTTTAAATTGCTAATTATGCTTTTCAGAATTCAACCAATCTAAGTTCAACTGCAAAATTAAAACCTACGAAAGGGAAAAATTAAAAATTTAGAGTTTCACATGAAAATTCCGAACTTTAAAATTGCAACCATTTTTTAATTTCAAATCGTTTAATTTTTAACATTTTTTTTAGAATTATTATTTGAACTTAATATATGTATATATTTTTTAATTCAATTCAAAATGATTTATTTTTTTAATTCTTCATCTAAAAATAGGACAATTTTAAGATGTTACATTGAAAATTAAAAACAAAAAAATAATACAAAATAAGAGAAATTTTGAATATTTAAATTTGAAACTACAATATTATAAAACTTAAAATTCAAAACTCAATCTTTAATTTTTTAATTTCAAATCCTATAATTTTTAACTCTTCTTTTAGAATTATTATTCAATCTTGAAATATTTCAACAAAAAAAAAAAAATTTTGAAATGATTTATTTTTTTAAATCTTCAACTAAAAATCGGACAGTTTTAAGATATTACACTGAAAAATAAAAATTAACAGAAAAAAGAAAACGAGATTGTTGTAATATGATTCAAATTTTTTAAATTGTACAATTTTAAGCTTTTCCATTCGAAACTGCTTTATATTCACATATAAAATTATTAAATTCAAAATTATGAAAATTTTAATATGAAATTTTAAAACATTAAATAGCGGAATTGTCCTGAAATTTGGAATCTGAAACTACAATATTATGAAATTTAAATTTCAAAACTCAAATTTTAATTTTTTAAATTAAAATCATATAATTTTTAAAACTTCTTTTAGAAATATTATTCAATCTTGAAATATTGAAAAAAATATATTTTTCAATTTAAAATGATTTACTTTTTCAAACCGTCAACTAAAAATCAGACAATTTAAAAATACTACAATAAAAATTAAAAAAAAACAAAACGAGATTGGTGTAATATGATTCAAATTTTTGAAATCGTACAACTTCAAGCTTTTCAATTCGAAATTGCTTTATATTTACATCTAAAATTATTAAGTTCGAAACTATCCAAGTTTTAATATGGAATTTTGAAATATTTAATTGCGGAATTGTCCTGAAATTCTAAATATTTAAATTTGTATGTACAATATTATGAAATTTAAAATTCAAAACTCAATTTTTAATTTTTTAAACCTCAAATCGTTTAATGTTTAAAACTTCTTTCAAAATTATTATTCAATTTTGAAATATTTTTTTAAAATGTCAATTTGAAATGATTTATTATTTTAAATCATCAACTAAAAATCGGACAATTTTTAGATATAACATTAAAATTTTTTTACATAACACAAAACAAGATTGTTGAAATATGATTCCAATTTTTGAAATTGTTTAATTTTAAGCATTTCAATTCGAAATTGATTTATATTTACATCTAAAATTATTAAACTCAAAACTATCAAAGTTTTAACATAAATTTTTGAAACATTTAATAGCGAAATGTCCGGACATTTTGAATATTTGAATTTGAAACTACAATATTATGAAACTCAAAATTCAAAACATAATTTTTAATTTTTAAATTTAAAATCGTATAATTTTTACCACTTCTTTTAAAATTATTATTAAATTTTAAAATATTTTTAAAAATGTATATTTTTCTATTCGAAATCATTAATTTTTTTTAATTTTCGACGGACAATTTTATTATATTACATTGAAAATAAAAAATAAAAAAAATAATACAAAACGACATTGTTGTAATATGATTCCAATTTTTAAAATTGTACAATTTTAAGCTTTTCAATTCAAAATTGCTTTATATTTATATCTAAAATTATTAAATTTAAAACTATCAAAGTTTTAATATGAAATTTTAAAATATTTAATAGCGGGTCCTGAAATGTTGAATATTTGAATTTAAATGTACAATATTATGAAATTTAAAATTCAAAACTCAATTTTTAATTTTTTGATTTCAAATCATTAATTTGCAACACTTTTTTTAGAATTATTATTCAATCTTGAAATATTTCAAAGAAAAAATACTTTTCAATGTGAAATAAGTTTTTTTTTTTAATCTTCAACTGAAAATACGACAATTTTAAGATATTACGTTGAAAATAAAAAAATTTTTAAAAAATAAATAAAAAACGAGACTGATGTAAAATGATGCCAATGGTTTAAATTATACATTTTTAAGCTTTTCAATATGAAACGTCTTTATATTTACATTTAAAATCACTAAATTAAAAAATATCAATGTTTTAACATTCAATTTTGAAACATTTAATTGCGGAATTGTCCTTAAAATTTGAGTATTTAAATTTGAAAGTACAATATTATAAAATTTAAAATTCGAAACTCAATTTTTAATTCAAATAATTTAATTTGTAACACTTTTTTTAGAAGTATTATTCAATCTTGAAATATTTCAAAGAAAAAGTACTTTTCAATGTGAAATAAGTTTTTTTTTAATCTTCAACTAAAAATACGACAATTTTAAGATATTATATTGAAAATAAAAAAGTAAAATAAAAAACGAGATTGTTGTAATATGACACCAATGTTGAAATTTTGAATATTTGAATGTGAAATTACAATGTTTTTAAATTTAAAATTTAAAGCTCAATTTTTAATTTTTTTAATTTCAAAACCCATAATTCTTAACACTTCTGTTAGAATCATTATTTAATCTTGAAATATTTTCAAAAAAAATGTAATTTCAAATGATATATTTTTTTAAATCTTCAACTAAAAACCGGAGAATTTTAAGATATTATAATAAAAATAAGAGAAATAATACAAAACGAGATTGTTGTAATATGATTCCAATTTTTGAAATGGTACATTTGCAAGCTTCTCAATTCGAAATTTTGAATATTTGAATTTGAAATTACAATGTCATGAAATTTAAAATTTGAAGCTCAATTTTTAATTTTTTAAATTACAAATCCTATAATTCTTAACACTTCTGTTAGAATTATAATTCAATCTTGAAATATTTCGGGAAAAAAGTAATTCAAAATTATTTTTTTTTCTGAATCATCAACTAAAAATGGAAAAATTTTAAGATATTATAATGTAAATTATGAAAATAATACAAAACGAGATTGTTGTAATATGATTCCAATTTTGAAATTGTACAATTTTAAGCTTTTCAATTCGAAATTACTTCATATTTACATCTAAAATTATTAAATTCAAAACGAGGCTTTTCATATAAAATTTTGAAATATTCAAAAGCGAAACTGTCCTGAAATTTTAAATATCTAAATTTGAAATTACAATGTTATTAAATTAAAAATTTAGAGCTCAATTTTTATTTTTTTAAATTTCAAATCCTATAATTTTTAAAACTTCTTTTAGAAGTATTGTTCAATCTTGAAATATTAAAAAAATATATATATTTTTCAATTTGAAATGATTTCTTTTTTTAAATCTTCAACTAAAAACTGGACAATTTTAAGATATTGCATTGAAAACTGAAAATTACACAAAACGAGATTATTTTATCCGATTCCAATTTTTAAAATTGTACAATTTTAAGCTTTTCAATTCGAAATTGCTCTATATTTTGAAATATTTAATAGCAGAATTGTCCTTAAATTTGGAATTTGAAACTACAATATTCTGAAATTTAAATTTCGAAACTCAATTTTTAATTTTTTAATTTAAAATCATATAACTTTTAACACTTTTTTCAAAATTATTATTCAATCTTGAAATATTAAAAAAATGTATTTTTCAATTTGAAATAATTTCTTTTTAAAAATCTTCAACTAAAACCCGAACACTTTTGAAATATTGCATTGAAAATTTAAAAAATCAGAAAAAACGAGATTGTTGTAATATGATTCCAATTTCTGAAATTGTACAGTTTTAAGCTTTTCAATTTAAAATTGCTTTATATTTTAGAATATTTAATAGCGTAATTGTGCTAAGATTTTAAATATTTGAATTTGAAACAACAATATTATGAAATTTAAAATTCTAAACCTCGAAAAATTAATTTAAAAATTGATTCAAGAAAAAACTTTAGTTTCAATGCCTCAAAGATTAAACAGTTTTAGAATTGCGCATTCAAAACTATAATTTTAAATTAAAATCATAGAAATTTTAAATCCGATAAATATATTATTAATAAGTATCACATCACGTAGTATCAAGTGACATTCAAAACGACTAGATAGATTTTTATCCCTCCAAAATGTGTCTTCTGTCAACAAAAAATTCACTTTATTTTCGCCGTTTAAAATTGCAAAATTTTAAATATTGCAAAAAATATTGTGAATCTTTAAAGTTTAATTATTCTGAACACTTTGAAAATTATGGGTGGCCACCCTGAATATTGAAATTTCATTTCAAAAGTATGGGATCCCTAAAAAGTGGTCGAACGTTTCAAATAACTTGCACACAGATCTTGGTAAACTTGTCGAAAAACGCAAAAGTCGTGTTACAAGAAAATAAATGTTGGATACTCTCTCCCTAAAACGCAATTAAAATATGATTCGAGTAAAAATGTATGTAAATAAAGCCAGTACAATGTAAAGATACGAGTAAATGTGTAACAGCTATTCGAGTTTCCTGTTGAAGCAACAGACGACTTTCTCTCGACATCACGTTAATATAATGAACACTTAATAATATATGTTTTATACAATTTACGTAGGCTGTGAAATTCTCAAGAGTCTCAATAATTTTCCCTGCAATTTTCGCATATTTTTCGTTAAAAGTACCCCGAAAATTACTTTAAAAATGCAGGTATCTTTTAAAATTGTTTCCCAATTGCAGAGAGTCATCTTGGCTCATTTACACCCAACATTACGTCCGGTTAAATCGTTAAATAGTCTAACGTTAAATATTTAGCGGATAAGACAGACCGGTGAAACTTATCGACTGATACGATAAACGTTAAATTCGCTTCGTCAATACAATCATTTGCATTTTTGTGAATATTTACAATATAGAAGAGTGTTATATACAAATATTTTGATCCTTCAATTCTTCAGCTCAAGCGTGAGAGTGAATCTAGGGTTGAGTGACAACAACAACCAACCTTCTGTCAATGCTAACGCGGAACAATATAGTCAGAAAAAAGCAATTTCTACTGTTTAAAGCTTACGTTGCACTTGAATTACATTCTAAATAGAAACGAATAGAACACATAGAAAAAACGAAGAAGAAATTCTGAGAAGGGATCACGGAAATCACTAAGATTAATCAGTCGATTACGAACTTGATACAAAGCTGTTACGAGTCTGCATCATCTTTGCATAATCTAAGCTAACGACCGACGCAAGAGGCTCTAGAAAGAAAAATGAAAATGCACATTTTCCATTTTTTTTTTTTTTGTTATCACGAGAGTCCTGTTGCCAAACACAAGCCTTTTGGTTAAATATAAAAAATGAATAATGCATCGAGCAGCAGAATTAAGAGAGCTCATAAACTCCTAAAAGCTTTAAAGTGGGCATGAAAAACATTGAACGTAAAATAGGAATAAAGCTAACAAGAATTTAAACGCATCTTTTTTGCAGCCGAAATCAACAGACTTAAATTTGAATTTATTTATTAGTTTAAAGTTTTCTTTCAATAGAATTAAATTTCGATCAAAGTTTAACAATTGATAGAGCTATATAATCTACAATTTGAATAAGTTGTTGCATCGCTTTGGAATCGACTCAACACTGTAAGTAAAACGTTTTCAATTCTCTTCGAGTAGATATATAACAATAATAAACTCTACATCACTAATGCATTGCTGATAAGCAACTTTGCATTCGGAGTTGAATAAATTTGTATTTCATGCAACACTATTTATATGTAACATACAATAATACATAGCAATTCATTATTAAGATTTAGTTACAATTCGAATATGGCTGCTTCCGCAGGTAATTGATCATTAATCGTTACTGCTTTATCATATAAAAGTAGAGAAATCTGGACCTAATTTTCAGTTTCGCGTTGTACAGGTCCTTGGCAAAAAAATAGTTTCATTTCACTCTTTTAGAATTTTTCGCTAACATTTTTAGAGTCGGTCGACTTGGTAAACAGAAGAATCATTCTAGTGGATCGAATCGAATCGTTCTAATCGAAAATCGGAGAAGAGCCTTGATTCGTCGAATACAACGTTTCTTCGCTCCTTTGACGAAAGTGATGTAATTGAATTTTTATTTGATAGAAATAGACAAATTATTTAATTTTCAACTGAGAATAATAAAATAGAATTTGAATTTTGCCAAAGGAGCGAGGTTTGAGTTTCATTAGGAACAGATTTCGGTAAGGGGTCGATAGAGTAGATTAGATTTAGACTTTAAGGGTGGCTTTCGGAGACCAATGGTGGAATCGGGCAGGTCCTGTGGGATAGGAGGGTGGAACCCACTTATTTCCCCGGTGACCCATGAACGGTGGTGGCGATGGGCCACCCAGAAAATGTGGAGGCATTATATTGTACCATGGTTGACTCATTGGATGAGGACCATAGCCCATATTAAAGGCGTGATTGAACCAGGAACGATTTCTATTTAAATGTAGCCTTGGGCTGTTTACATTGCGTTTCCTACCTGTACCACAATTCGAGTGCTGTTGATTTTGGTTTGTTGTACTTAGGGGCTTTGACTTCGGTTGCTGCTCTAAAGTTGGAGTCGCTGGACGCTTCTGCAAAAAAGAATAAAAACATTTCTTCATGTAGGAGAAACAAAAGTAACTAAAAAATAAAACTGATATTCAGTTTTTGATAAAACAGTCAACGAGGGTTGCTACAAAATCCCAATTTCGAAATTATATGACTTTCCCATGATCGTTATACCTTTTTCTTTCATATATAAAAATAAACTTACGCTCAGGAGATCAATAATGTTAATGAAAAAAATGTTTTTTTCTAAATTCATTGTAAAGAGATGTACTTTCAACTAAGAAGACCAATTTTCTACATTTTCAGTTTAGAAAAACTAATTTTCAAACCAAAAAAAAAAACGAATTTTTAACAAAACAGTTCCATTTTAAACAAAGAAATAATTTTTGAACTAAAATATTTCACTCGCAACTACAAAAATGAATTTTACCCAAGAATACCACTTTTCAACAATATACCCAGTTAAATTTTTAGCCATTGAAATACACTTTTTAATCAAAAAGATGAATTTTCGACCAAGAAGATTAATTTTCTACCAAAAAGACCAAATAATATGAAATCTTAAACAAAAAGTACAAGTTTTAAACAAAATAAATTAATTTTCAAATAAAAAAAGATCAGTTTTCAAGCAAAAACGAGAATTACAATTTCAGTTTATAAAAACTAATTTTTAACCACAAAAAAAAAGAATTTTCAACAAAACAGTTACCTTTTCAAACAAAGAAATAAATTCTGAATTGAAATGATTAATTTTTAACTAAAAAAATACATTTTACCCAAAAAGACAATTTTTCAACAATATAGACAGTTAAACTTTTGACCAACGAAATACATTTTTTAACCAAAAAGGTAAATTTTCGACCAAGAAGATTAATTTTCTACTAAAAAGACCAAATAATATGAAATTTCAAACAAAAAAGTACAAGTTTTAAACAAAATAAATTAATTTTCAAATAAAACAACATCAATTTTCAAGCAAAAACAAGAATTACAATTTCAGTTTATAAAAACTATTTTTTAACAACAAAAAAAAGGAATTTTCAACACAACAGTTACATTTTCAACAAAACAGCTACCTTTTCAAACAAAGAAATAAATTTTGAATTAAAATTATTCATTTTCAACAACAATAATTAACTTTCTACCAAAACGACCAAAAAATATGAAAAATCAAACAGAAAAATACAAGTTTTAAGCAAAATAAATTAATTTTCAAATGAAAAAAGATTAACTTTCAAGCAAAAATGAAAGTTAAATTTTCATTTTATAAAAACTAGCTTTTAACCTCAAAAAAACGAATTTTCAACAAAAAAGTTACATTTTCAAGCAAAAAAATAAATTTTGAACTTAAATAATTCATTTTTAACTGGAAAAAAAATAATTTTTATCTAAAAAGTTGGATATTTACGAAAAAACGCATTTCCTACCCAAAAATACCACTTTTCAACAATATACCCAATTAAATTTGTAACCAATGAAATACATTTTTCAACCAAAAAGTTAAATTTGTAACTAAAAGAATGAAATTTTTATGAAAAGTGATGAATTTTTGAATAAAAAATTTATTTTCTACCAAAAAAGACTAATTTTCAACAAAAAATATAATTTTTTAACCAAAAAGTTGGATTTTTAAGAAAAGAAACAAATTTCATACTCAAAAAGACAATTTTTTAACAATATGCCCACTTAAAGTGTTAACCAATAAAATACATTTTTTTAACAAAAAGATCAATTCTCGACTACGAAGATTAATTTTCCATTAAAAATAACACCAAAAAATATAAAATTTCAATAAAAAAGATAAAAGTTTTAAGCAAAATAAATTAATTTTCGAATAAAAAAGATCAATTTTTAAGCAAAAGTGGAAGTTACATATCCAGTTATCAAAACTAATTTTTATCCGCCAAAAAAAACTTTCAACAAAACAGATACATGTTCAAACAAAAAAATATTTTTTCAACTAAAATGATTAATTTTCAACTAAAAAATGAATTTTTATCCAAACAGTTAAATTTGCAAGAAAAAAACGAATTTTCTACACAAAAATACCATTTTTCAACAATATACCCAGTTAAATTTTTAACCAATAAATACATTTTTTAACTAAAAATACATTTTCAACCAAGAAGATTCTTAAAAAAAAATGTGATGTTGATATTTCCAAAAAAATTTTTAATTTCAAACAAAAAACATTTGAATTCAACCACAAAAAACTTGAAATTTTACCAAAACAGTTCAATCTTCAACCGAAACAGATAAATTGAACCAAGACAAATTTTTCAGTCAATAAAGAACAAAAATTTGATGCAAACTTTTGAATTTTCAAACAAAAGATATAAATTTTCATCAAAAACTTAATTTCAAACCAAATAGTCGAATTTTTTTACAAATAGTTGAATTCTCAAACAGAAAGAAGAACTTTTTAGAAAAAAAGATCAATTTTCAACGCAAAAGAAAAATAAATTTTTAACCAAATAGTTGAATTTTCAACGACTACAAAAATTTTTAACCAAGCAGTTGAGTTTTTAGGCTAAAAAAGATCAATTTTAACCAAAAATGGAATAGTTAAAGTTTCATTACAAAAATTAATCATCAATAAAAACACAAATTTTAACAAAAAATTTAATTTTCAAATAGACAGTTGAACTTTCAAACAAATTATTATATTTTCAGTTAAAAATATTAAATTATTTAACATAAAAATGAGTTTTAAAAAAAAGCAGTTGAATTTTCAATCTAAAAAGATGATTTTTCAACAAAAAATGAAATACTAATTATTTCAACAAAAAATATTTTTATTTCAAATAGAAAACAGTTGAAAAAGATGAATTTCCAACAAATAATGTAAAAGCTAATAGTTTAGCTAAGAACATATTTTATTTTTAAGTAAAAAATAGTTTATTTATTTTCTACAAAAAAGACGAATTTTCAACAAAAAATATAAATTTTTAACCAAATAGTTAAATTTTCAACAAATTACTTACATAACCAAATAGTTGATTTTTTAACTAAAAAAGATCAATTTCCAACAAAAAATGGAATAGTAAAATTTTCCTTAAAAAAAAATTAATTTTCAATTAAAAAACGAATTTTCAACCATTTTTTGTTGGGAATGCGTCTTTTCGTATGAAAATTATATTCAATTTTTGGTAGAAAATTTTCCAACATTTTTTACAACCGAAACTAGAATAGTTAAATTTTCAGTTAAAAACATTAATTTTCAGCAAAAAATGTTATATAATTGATATTTTAACCAAAAAGATTTAAATTTTGAATAAAAAACAATTGAATTCCAAAAAAAAGACAAATTTTCAACAGAATTCTTTCAATCCTCAATTTCAACAGACTAATTTTTAACCAAGCAGTTGCATTTTTTTACCAGAAAATTTTGTTTTCTACAAAAAAAAACGAATCTTTAACAAAATAATAAATTTTTAACCAGTTTGTTCAATTTTCAACCAAGATGAATTTTTAACAAAATACATGAATTTCCAACCAAATACTTTAATTTACAACTAAATAAGTTCAATTTTCTACCAAAAATAGAATATAATTAAAAAAAAGATGAATTTCCAACAAAAAATGTAAAAGTTGAAATTTCAACAAAAAAAGAATGAAATTTTGAATAAAAAACAGTTGAATTTAACTAAAAAAGGCAAATTTTCCACAAAATGCTTGAATCCTCAACTTTAACAGACTAATTTTCCACGAAACAGTTAAATTTTTAACCAATAAATTATCTTTCCACTGAAAAACGAATATTCAACAAAATAATACATTTTCAACAAAACAGTTAAATTCTCAACCGAGATGATTAATTTTTTGTCAAAAAAGACAAATTTTTAACAAAATACGTAAATATTAAACCAAGCAGTTCAGTTTTTATAAAAAAAAAAAAAGATCAATTTTCTTTTAGAAATGGAATAGCAAAAAATGCAGTTAAAAAAAATAAAAACCTTTCATGTGAAAATAAAATAATTAAAATAATTGAATTTACAACCAAAAAGAATAATTTCATACCAAAAAGACCAAACAGTTGAATTCTGAACTAAAAAAGATCAATTTGTGAAGAAAGTTGTCTTACTTTCAATCAAAAAGATTAATTTTCATCTAAATTTATGCTTATTTAACTAAAAATCTTGAATTTTCAGCAAAAAAGATTATTCTCCAAACAAGAAAATTAATTTTATTAAAAAAAAAAATGTCTTTCAACAAAATAGATGAATTTCACACAAATTTTCAAACAAATAGTTGAAGATCGAACTAAATTTATACTTATTTAACTAGAAAACTAGATTTTTCAACAAACAAGATGATTCTTTAAACAGAAAGATTAATTGTATTCCAAAACAAACGATTTTTGAACAAAGTGCGTTAATTTTCAACTAAAAAAGAAAAATTTGCAAACCAAATAGTTTAATTTAGTACTGAAAAGGTTTAATTTACAACAAAAAATAGGATAGTTAAAAAAATTAATTTTAAACAAAAGAGATGAATTTTCCGCCAAAATAATGAATGTTTGACTGAAATAATTGAATTTTAAAGCAAAAAGATAAGATTTTAACTGAAATGATATATCTTTGACTTGCATATTTGAATTATCAACCAATAAGATTAATTTTTATTCAAAAAGACGAAATCTTCAACAAAATACATAATTTTCAGCTAAAGAAGATAAATTGTTGACCAAACATAAAATAGTTGAATTTTCAATTCAAAAAATTAATTTGAACAAAATAAAACACATTTTAAAAGAAAGTTATAAATTTTCAACTCAAAATGAAGATCTTTAAC
>JAUELO010000155.1:774605-785645 GCA_032357855.1 Amphibolips quercusostensackenii | reverse complement strand
CTGTTACGTAATTTAAGTACGGTCCCTTATTAAATTTTTTTCAAGATTTCAGGGTGCACAGCGTAAAATGGGCTCAAAAAAGGGGAAATAAGGTGATTTTTTCACGAAAAAGGGGAAATCGAAGCATATTAATTATTGTTTTGTTTACAACGTAGACTAGAAGAACAGAATCATCTTAAAATAGAGATTTAACTTCTACGTGTTTCTCTTCATTCAGTTTACGAAATTTAATAAGTCTATGTGAAAAATAGATTTATAAACACATTTTTTGGTTCACAACTTGGAGAAATATTAACATCTTGAACTTTTAAAGTAACTTATCTGCATTTAACAGAGACTCCAGCGATTCTTATGGACAAAATTCAAGGTCATTATTATAAATAAACAAATTCTTAATTTGTTGCAAACATAAGTCGCCTTTATGAAATCTTTTGGAATTTTTTAAAGCTTTTGTAAAATTTTAAAAATCTTTGTGTAATTTTTTTAAATCTTCTGAAATCTTAATGAAATCTTTGAAATATTTGTAAAATTTCTCTTCAATTTTGGTTTGCGAAATCTTTTGTGTTAGTTTGAAATCTTCTTAAATCTTTTTCAACTAAGAACAATTTTTCAGTAGAAAAGAAAAACAAATTTAAACTAAATTACTAAATTTTCACACTAAAAGGCAAATTTTCTAGAAAAACAGTCGAATTTTCAATCAAAGATATAAATTTTAAACACAAAAACTAATTTCCATATCAAATTGTTAAATTTTCTATCAAAAGAGACAAATTTTCAACTAAGAAAGATTTTTCAACCCAAAAAGATGAATTTCCTACAAAACAGTTGAATTTGCAACAAGAATTTTAATTTTCAACCTAAAAGAATAATTTTTGAAAAAGTAATAAAATTTTTTACCAAATAATTCAATTTCTAGAAAAATAATGAAGTTTTCAGCCAAATAGTTGAATTTTCAAACTAAAATTATAATTATCTAGAGAAACAGTGGTATTTTCAACCCAAATATATGAATTTTTTATTGTAAGCCTTCATGAAATATTTGAAATATTTGTAATTTGTTATTAAACACTTTCTTATAGAACACGTAGTTTTTGTTTTATTGGTAAAATACAACATTAAAATTAAAGAAATTAAATTTTTGGACAAACGACACAAGCTACGAAAAAAAGTTGTTCACACAAAAAAGGGCTACAAATTTCTTATTAATAATTTTTGTAAAGTATGCGTAGTTTTTGTTTTATTTTAAAAAGCAACAAAAAAATAAAAAAATTTAAGTTTTGGACAAACTACACAAGCTACGGAAAAAAGTTAAACAAAAAGAACTACAAATTTGTTAAAAATAATTTTTTGATAGGACGCGTAGTTTTTGTTTTGATCGTAAAAAAACATTAAAAATAAAAACATTAGATTTTTGAAAAAACGACACGAGAGACGAAAAAATGAAAAGACAAGTTGTTCAACAAAAAAAGAGCTACAAAATTATTATAAACTCTTGTTATAAAAATATATTTAAAAAAAAAATTACATTTTTGTTAAAAGGACACAAGCTAAAATAACATTTTTAATTTAACAAAATTTCTTGACTAAATTATATCTACAATTTTCCTGAGAACCACTTTACGTTAGGGTGGGTATTTTCAGTTTAAATCGTAAAAAATTACGTTGAAAATAAACAAATTGAATTTATGAAAGAACGACAAAAATTGTAATAAAATGTTTGATAAAAAAAAATGTTGTTGAATAGAATGCACACTTTTTTATTATAAAAAACAAGAGAATGAAAATATGTATGTTTCAATACCAATGCATATTATAAATTGTAATAATATAAATGTATTGAAATGATACATTTTTTTTAGGGTAGCTAAGAACAAAATTTAATGCAAAATAAGTAACAAATATTAAAGTAATCATGACAAATTACTTTCAACAAAATAATTTATTTTTTAGTTCAAACATTAATTTTAAAAACTTGAATTTTCACAAAAATAGGTAAATTTTCAACCGAAGAGATGATTTTTAAATTAAAATTATGAATTTTTTCACGAAAAATGGATTTTTAACAAAGGAGTTTAATTTTCAATCAAGTAGTTGAATTTTCAACTAAAATCTTTAATTTTCTACAATAAAAAGGCGAATTTTCAACAAAATACATGAATATTCAAATAAAAAAGAAAAACTAAAAAAGAAAAATTAAAAAAGCTAAAGAAGAAATAAATATTCAGTTTAAAAAATTAATTTTACAACAACAAAAAAACGAATTTTCAACGAAATAATTAAATTTTCAACCAAAGCGATGAGTTTTAGACTAAAATGATAAATCTTTAACTGGAATAGCTGAGTTTTCTAGTAAAACGATGGAATATTTAATTAGATAGCTTAAATTATCAGCTAAAAAAAATTTATTTGTAACCAAAAAACGAACTTTCAACAAAATAGTTTATTTTTCAGTTACTAAATTAATTTTAAAAAATCGAACCGAAGAGATGATTTTTTAATTAAAATGATGAATCTTTAATTATAAAAATAAATTTTTAAAAAAGGAGTTTAATTTTCAATCAAGCAGTTGAATTTTCAACTAAAATCTTTAATTTTCTACAAAAAAGGCGTTTTTTCAACAAGATACATGAATTTTCAAATAAAAAATTTTAAACAACTAGGTGAATTTTCAATAAAATAAAAAATAAATTTGCAACCAAAAAATAAAATAGGTGAATTTTCAGTTTGAAAAATTAATTTTACAACAAAAAAAAAAGGAATTTTCAATGAAATGGTTAAATTTTCAAACAATTTTATGAATTTTAAACTAAAACGATAAACCCTTAACTGAAAAAGCTGGATTGTCAAATAAAACGATGGAATATTCAACTGGATTGCTTAAATTATCAGTTAAAAAAATTAATTTAAAAAAATTAAATTGTCAACAAAATAAGTAAATTTTCAACCGAATAGATGTCTTTCTAATTAAAATAATGAATCTTTAAATAAAAAAAACAATTTTTAACAAAGAAGTTTAATTTTCAATCAAGTAGTTGAATTTTCAACTAAAATCTTAAATTGTCTACCAAGAAAGACAAATATTCAAATTAAAAAAAAAAAGTTTAACCAACTTGGTGAATTTTCTAACAAAAACAAATTTTTCAACCTAAAATGAAATAAGTAAATATCCAGTTGAAAAAATTAATTTTACAACACAAAAAAAACTAATTTTCAACGAAAGAGTTAAACTTTCAACCAAAGTAATGAATTTTAAACTAAAATAATGAATCTCCAACTCGACTGTTTAAATTATCAGTTAAGCAAAAGTAATTTGTAACTAAAAAACGAACTTTAAAAAAATAGTTTGATTTTCAGTTGCAAAATTAATTTAAAAAATCGAATTTTCAACGAAATAGTTGAATTTTTAACCAAAGTGATGAATTTTAAAATTAAATGATGGACCTTTAACTGGAACAGTTTAATTTTCAACCAAAGAGATGATTTTTAATTAAAAATTATGGATCTTTAAACAAAAAAATTAATTTTTAGCAAAGGATCTTAATTTTCAATCAAGTAGTTGAATTTTAAACCAATATCTTTAATTTTATACAAAAAAAAACGAATTTTCAACAAAATACGTGAATTTTGAAATGAAAAAGATAAACTTTGAACCATCTAGGTGAATTTTCAAACAATACATACTACATTTGTATATAATAATACATTTTCAACCAAAAATGAGATAGTTAAATATCTATCTTGAAAAATTAATTTTATAATTGAAAAACGAATTTTCAACAAAATAGTTAAATTTTCAACCAAGGAGTTGAATTTTGAAATAAAACGATGGAATATTCAACTGGATTTCTTAAGTCGAATTTTCAACAAAATAGGAAAATTTTTAACCGAAGAGATAATTTTTAAATTAAAATTGTGGATCTTTAAACAAAAAAATTAATTTTTAACAAAGGAGCTTAATTTTCAATGAAGTAGTTAAATTTTCAACCAACATCTTTAATTCTATACCAAAAAAAAAAACGAGTTTTCAAACAATACATAATACATTTGTATATAATAATACATTTTCAACCAAAAATGGAATAGTTAAATATCCATCTTGAAAAATTAATTTTACAATTAAAAAACGAATTTTCGACAAAATAGTTAAATTTTCAACAAAATAGTTCAATTTTCAACCAAGGAGATAAATTTTCAACTAAAACGATGGAATATTCAACTGAATTTCTTAAATCAATTTAAAAAAATTCATTTGTAAGTAAAAAACAAACTTTCAACGAAATAATTAAAATTTCAGTTAAAAAAAATTAATTTAAAAAATCGAACTTGCATTAAAACCGATAAATTTTCAAACGAAGAGATAATTTTTCACTTAAAATGCTAAATCTTCGAAACAAAAAATGAATTTTTAACAAAAGAGTTTAGTTTTCAATCAAGTTTTTGAATTTTCAACCAAAATGATTAAGTTTCTACCAAAAATTACGAATTTTCAACAAAATACATGAATTTGCAACCAAATTATTTAATTTTCAAATTAAAAAAATTAAATTTTCGACCAAATAGTTGATTTTTAAAAATCAAAAAGATTGATTTTCAACAAAAAATCGAAAAGTCAAACTTGCATCTTATAAAATTTATTTAATTTCTTTAATTTTTAACGAAACAAGGTGAATTATCAATCCACAAGGACGAATTTTCTGTCCACATAGGTAAATGTTTAACAAAACAGTCGAATTTTCGACCACATACTGAAAATTCCTACCTAAAAAATGAAAATTCAACTATATAGTCCAATTTTGAAATAAAAAAATCAAGCTTCCACAAAAAACAGTTTTAACCAGAGTTGAATTTTCAAACTAAACTGATGAATTCTTAATCAAAACCTCGAATTTTCAGTAAAATACATAAATTTTTTAATTAATATTTGAATTTTGAACTAAAAAAGATTAACTTTGAATAAAAAAGTTTAACATAATAAAAAAAGTATATAAAGCTAACTTTAAAAATGAAAAACATTGGTATTCAATTTTATATCACAATCAAACAAAAAATGAGATATTTTCTTGAAAAAATTCCCTAACTTAAAAAAAAATGCCTAACATTTTCAGGTTTTTCAGGTAGAAAAATATTCAGACTTTTCCAGGTTTTCAAGGATTCCCAGGAAGCTAGACACCCTTTTAAATGAATTTTTCCTTCCGGTTTAAATTGAAAAGAATTTACGTATATTTAATCAATTTATGTATATTTTCTTTATACGAATTTATGTTAATGCCCAGAGAAAAATTCTCAACGTTGGAATAAAGATAAAAATAAATTATTTCAATTGTGACTTTGATTGGTTCCAATTTTAAATTAGAAAATTACTTGTTTTTGAACGTTTTTTTATCCTAACTAATTTCTTCCAAATATATTAGATTTTTATGTTCGAGTGCACCAAAAAAAATCGTATTTACTCGCTTCATTACACATTCTTACAAGGTTGTTTTGTGGGGAAAAATATCCATAAAAATACCACGAGTCAGAATTATTATTAAAATTAATTTCATTGCGTTGTACTTTTTATTATCAGTATTAGTCAGAAAGATAATAGTACATGTGAGAAAAATATGATGCAATCATTCTAGCTTTTTTCTTTGATATAAAAAAATCTTTTAATAAATTATGAAAGCCCCAATTTTATTGCAATAAAATTTGATGTTTTAAAAGAAATTTTATCAGGTTCATCGAAAATTCTTACATACAAAAATCCCTGACTATAAGTAAACAGATTCTTAATTTTTTTGAGATGATAAGTCGTCGTTGTGAAATCTTTTTGAATATTTCAAAATCTTTGGAAAGTCCTTGGAATCTTTGTGAATTTGTTGAAATCTTTTTAAGTATTTAAAACATTTTTGAAATTTTGAAATTTCTGTGAAATCTTTCAAATCCTTGAAATTTTTCGTAAAATTATTTCAAATCTTTACGAAATTTGCGAAATCTTTCTTTGGTCTTTTTTTTGTGAAATCTTTGGTGTTCATTTGAAATCACTGAAATCTTTTCAAATTGGTTGAAACCTTTTAAAATCGTTTTAAATCTTTGAAATATTTGTGAAATCTTTTGAATTCGTTTGAAATTATTGAAATATTTGAGATCTTTTAAAAAAAAATTGAAATCGCTTTAAATCTTTGAAATCTGATGTAATTTTTAAAATCTGAAATTCCTTTATACTTTTAAAATCTTTATGAAATTTTAAAAATATTTGTGAAATCTATCTGAAATCTTTTGTATTAATTTAAAAAATTAAAAAATTCGAAATCTTTGTGAATTGCCTTATAATTTTCTAACCATTTTTCAAGTCGTTTCAAATCTTTGAAATGTTTTGAAACCTTAGAACCCTTTTAAAATCTTTGTGAAATTTTTAAAAATAATTATGAAATTTTGAAATATATGTGAAATCGTTCTTTAATCTTTGTGAAATCTTTTGTATTCGTTTGAAATTATTGGAATATTTACCAAAATTTGAATTCGTTTAAAGTCTTCCAAATGTTTTGAAATCTTCGAAATTCCTATATACTTTTTAAATCTCTATAAAAATGTTTAAATATTTGTGAAATATATCTGAAATCTTTTGTACTGTTTAGAAAATTTTTTAATATCCGAAATATTTTTGAATTGTTTTAAAATCTTCTAAAAAAATTTTGAAGTCGTTTCAAAACTTTAAAACCTTAGAAACCCTTTTTAAGATCTTTAAAATCCTTACAATCTTTATGGAATTTTTTGAAATCATTATAAAAATTTAAAAATATTTGGGAAATCTTTTGTGTTCTTTTGAAATTATTGAGATCTTTTGAAATCTCAAATTTTTTGAAATCTTTTGAAATCGTTTAAGAGCTTTATAATATTTGTGAAATCTCTTTGAAAATGTTTAAAATCTTTGAAATGTTTTAAAATCTTTGAAATGATTGTGAAATCTTTTGTATTCGTTTGAAATTATTGACATCTTTAAAAATCTTTTCACATTTGCTGTAACTTTTTGAAATCGTTTACATGAAATTTTTAAAATCCTTGAAATTTTTAAAATCTTTATGACTTTTTTGAAATCTTTTAAATATTTGTAATATCTTTCTTTAATCTTTAATTTTGTGAAATCTTTCTAATTTTCTTCAAATTTTTTGAAACCCTTTAAAATATTTCTTTAATCTTTGTGAAATTTGTTACTGAAAAATTTTGAAATATTTTCAAATTTGTTAGAACCTTTTGAAATAATTTAAAATCTTTGAAATATTTGTGAAATCTTTGTATTCCTTTGAAATATTTGAAACCGTTTAAAATCTTTTAAATATTTTGAATTAATTGTCAAATATTTTGTATGCATTGAAAATTATTGAAATATTGAAATTAAAAAAAAAAAATTTGAAATCGATTAAAATCTTTGAAAAATTTTGAAATCTGGTGTTTTTTGAAATCTTTGAAATTCCTGTATACTTTTGAAATCTTAATGAAATTTTTTATATCGAAATCTTTGTGAATTGTTTTAAAATATTCTAAAAAATGTTGAAGTCGTTTCAAAGCTTTGAAACGTTTTCAAATATTGAAAACCCTTTTTAAAATCCTTAAAATCTTTGTCAAATTTTTTTAAATCATGACATTTTAAAAGAATTTGTGAAATTTTCTTTTAATCTTTGTAAAATCTCTCTTTAATCTTTGCTGATGAAATCTTTTATGTTCTTTTGAAACCATTGAAATCTTTTGAAATCTTTTCAAATTGGTTGAAAGTTTTTTAAATCGTTTGAAATATTTGAAATCTTTTAATTTTTTTTTTTTATAAAATATATAACATTTTTACAATCCTTGAAATTTTTGAAATCATCATGGAAGTTTTGAAATCTTTGAAACATTTGCCAAATCTTTTGAAATCTTTTCAAATTAGTTGAAACTTTTTGAAATCGTTTAAAATCTTTGAGATCTGGTGTACTTTTTGAAATCTTTGAAAATCCTGTATACTTTTGAAATCTTTATGACACTTTAAAAAAATTTGTGAAATCAATCTGAAATCTTTTGCATTCATTTGAAAAAATTTAAATATCCGAAATTTTTGTAAAATGTTTTAAAATCGTAGAAACTCTTTTTAAAATCCTTAAAATCATTATGAAATTTTAAAAATATTTGTGAAATCCTTCTTTGATCGCTGTTTTTAAAATCTTTATGAAATCTTTCTTTAATTTTTCTATGTAAAATCTTTTGTGTTTGTTTGAAATCTTTTCAAATTTTTTGAAACTTTGTAAAATCGTTTAAAAGTATGGAAATCTTTTTGTACGAATTTAAAATAATTAAAATATTTGAAATCTTTCGAAATCTTCTACAAATTTTTTAAATCGTTTTAAATCTTTGATATGTTTTAAAATCTGGTTTACTACACCCCTTTTTAAATCCTTAAAATCTTTTGAAAGTTTTTAAATCTTTGTAGAACCTTTGAAATCTGGTGTACACGCTATTTTTAAATCTTTTAAATCCTTGCAATCTTTATGAAATGTTCGAAACATTGGGACAATTTTAGTGAAATTTTTTTAATTTAGTTTACAAAGGACTTTTTTGAACCTTTGAAAACCTTGAAATCTTTTGAAATTTTTCTTAAATCTTTGTTTGTGAAATCCTTTGTATTCGTTAAAATCATTTAAAATCTTGTGAAATATGCTAAAATGTTTTGAAACCTATTATAATGTATTGAATTTCTTTGAAATCTAGTGTGCATGCTTTTTTTAAATCAAAACCCATGAAATCTTTGTAAAATTTTCAAAATATTTTTACATTTTTAAAAAGCATTGAAATATTTTGAAAACTTTAGAAATATTGCATAACCTTTTGAAATTTGGTGTATGAATTAACATCGAAATTTTTAACTAATAATTTTTATAACTTTTAAGTCAAATATAAAAAAACGTACTGTTCGCACTTCAATAAAATAACTGTTTTAAAAGCAAAAAAATAATAACTCCAATTTAAAGTTCTTATGAGAAATTCAAGGATATTTCCAGGTTTAAAGGCTTTAAAAAAATCCAGGAGGATTTTAGGTTTTCAAGATCGCTGAACACCCTGCAACAGAATTCAAGACAATTTAGAAATATGCAAGGAAATTTTATCATGGAAAAGTAAAGTAATATTTCCATTTAAAAAGTGACTTTATCCTAAAAGTGATTGTGTGAGAGACCTAATTATTGCTGACAGTAACTAAAAGTGCTTCTTACAGAAATTCACCGACTTTTGCAATTTTTTGTCAAAATCCCTCTCTTTCACTTGTTAAACGAAATTTTCTGATTTTTCCCTCATTTTCCGGTTTCCCCTGACCTAAATCTGAAACATTATTCAAAATCTGTTTTTTCCTCGATAATTTATTCAAACATCTGCAAGAATATAAAGAACCGTTCAAATACCTTCAAATGTGGTTTCAGTGAGAACACAAATCGACATTCTTGTACACTTTGGCTTTCAAAAACATGTGATCTTTGAATTTGAAAGAGTAAAATGTAAATGAAATAAAAACAAATACTAGAAAAAACATCAATTATTTGCACTGACAACTACTTTACACAGATTGGCACGCTTTCTTCAAAAACATCTTATAAATAAAAACCCGAGAGTAAATGAGTGTTTCTAAAAATGAGAAATTATCTTGACCTTTATCGTCTCACTCACACCTTACTACGCACTATGGCACAATGACCCCGGGAAAGCTCTGGTTTTGAAAGCACATTTACACCAATAAAAAGGGCATTTTACTAGTTTAAGATAAAGAATGTTCCAGCTGTGACGAAACAGCTATAACTTTACGACACTTATTGCAACTCACAATCTGTTTACGTGCGTTCACTCGGTTTTGCAATATATCCCAGAGACATAATTCCTCAGACAATTCTCACTCCAGCAATGCAAGTCTCACAATATTTTCCAGCAATGAACACACTTTCAAATCTTTAAAAACTGCAGCAGAAAGATTAAAGGGCAAATAGAAATGTTTGTGAGAGCAATATGTTGTTCGAAATCAAATGAGGTTATGGAGAAAATCACGTAGGTTATGAGAATCACGAGCAGATTGGAGCAAAACCATCAGCGATTTTAGAGTTATTAGCGATTTTAAGACGCGAAGCAACGATAAGGCGAATATGTTAGTTTATTTTGAAGCGAAATTCTAAAAAAAAACATTGGTCAGAAATTTGCCAGCTCATTCTTGTCGTACCACGACGTGCCTTGCGCGACTGTTCCTGAAATATCGCAACCTCAATTTTCGCTTTGAGAAAATGCACACTCGTCGGGAAATTTGAGCTCAATTACTCGCAAAATGGATGAGAAAATAATCGAGGAAGCAGAGTAAATGAATTGTTCTTACTTTTAATGACGAAGCGTTATCTGGAGAGTTAAAATAACTTGGACTCTTGTTTTTGTAAAATAAAATGTACATCCATACAGGATACTAAACCTAACACGTGTTACGTCCCGTGACGTCGCAATCACTCTTCCAAATCATAGACTCTTGTATAGATAGATTGACGAGTTGCTGCAATTTTAAAGAACTAGAGTTTCAAGCACCAGAGCGCGCGATCTATTCGGATCCGTATTCTGCGAAAATTTGAAGTGATTATTAGATATTTTCACTCCAATCACCAGCTAACTTCCAAATGCATTGTAATTGGTCCATTTTTTCTCTATTTTGCTAAAATCTTCGATTAAAGATTTTTTATATATAATTGCATTTGAAAAGTAGTTTTTATTTTTTTAAAACTATCAAGTAAATGATAAAGTGATAATAATTATTATTCATTACGAAGATATAACAAAAATAAAGTTTTGTCCTATTAGGTATTTTCACTTCAGTCTCCAGATAACTTCACTTTGTTCAGTGCTGAGGGGAAAACTATGGAACAAATGATGGGACAAAATTTTATTTTTATATCTTCGTAGCCAATTAAAATTATTATCATTTGATTAATTAATTAATTAGTTCTTAAGAATTAAAACTCTTTTTCAAATAAAATATATAGAAAAAATTAGTTTTTACGAAGATAATAG
>JAUELO010000155.1:741903-752825 GCA_032357855.1 Amphibolips quercusostensackenii | reverse complement strand
TTGTCGGGTACTCTGCGGGTTCGATCGTTTTTGTAGAGCTCTACATGCAAGGATAAGGCTGTATACTCTCAGCGGTCGCCCAGTATCCGAGATTCACCTTTTAAGGCTCCTCATCTAGGTGTTATTTAGCCTTCGACACGGTTGTTACGCCTCCCGCTTGGCGGTTATTTCTTCAAGACTATCCCTGGACAATTAATATTAAGCAATTATATATTATTATATTATATTATATATTAAATATATTGATATTGATTATAATTATGAATAATATTTCTTCCTGACAGGCCTCATTCTTCGGTCAGGTCTCCTTCTGCTGATGAGCCTCCTGTTCGTGCTAGGTCCAGATGTCCTTCTGCCATTCGTCCTTTACGCATTCTTGGATATGATCTTGAAGAACTTAATTTTATTTGTCTTATTCCCAGAACAAATCCAAACCGAAAATTCAAAATTCGAAGATACACTTTTCCTGTCGATAAACAAATTTATTTGTACGGAAGTAATAAAACTGTTGAGCCAATGCCAACCGAAGAAAGACTGGTATTATCAACGTCCGATGGTGACGTTGTAGCAATATTCGAGAGGTAAGATACAATTCTTCGTGGAATATATAAACTAAGAACTGATGTTGAGGTAGGATCTAAGTCCGAAAAACGGGCGAAAATAAACATTAACAGTGGTGTGGTTCAGGATATGACTTCACAAGAAATTTAGGAATGTCCCTTAGGCAAGAATCGTTCAATGCCGAAGAATTTTACTACTCGTCTAGTCAGGAAAAAAAATTAAGAAGACCAATCTGTAGGAACAACGGCGCCGTAAGTGCCAAGCCTGCGAGCAGTGATAACTCATTTCTGAGTGCGCAAGCTTGACATGTCCTCATACATCGAAAAGTGCAAGTGAGACAGCTTTTGAAAGTATGTCTATCAGGTTATGCGGATTGTTTTCTTTTGCAACCGACAGGAGTTTTCATAGCTGTCAAGTAAAATGAGTATGTAAAAGTTGTAAAATATCATTAATACTTTCAGTTAAGTGATTGACTAAGTTACATTATATCGCGGTAATCTTGCAATTGGAATTGCAATCTATACTACGACTTTTATAACACACTCATTTTACTTGATAGCTAGAAAACTTTTGTCGGTTGCAAAAAAAAAATAAACTCGCATAACCTGATAATAGTGTATTGTGTACCTAGGAGTGAATCAGTCTTTTTATCCGAGCATAAATCTCACAAACACGCGAGGATAAAAAGACGATTGCCTTCTTGGTGCACATGATACTCAATGTAACAAAGGTATGATTTACAAGTTCATCACGTGTCACATTTGAGATTAGGTTGACGTGTTACATAATCGTACAGGAGCTCAAACGAATGCGCATAAGCGGAGAATGATTATTATGATCGTCTGATGATCTGAATTGTACTCCACTCCACGCCGCAAATGCGCATTCGCTGTCTGTCCTTCTGTTATATAAATATCTACTTTTCAAAAGCTGTCTCGATCGCAATCTTTCTTGCGCAAAAGCAGGTGACACGCTTGCGCTCTCAGTAAAGAGAGATTGCTGTTTACAGGCCTGCCACTTAAGGTACAATTGCTCCTGTCAGATTCAAAAAAGTTTTCTGTGGCATTTTTGTCTTTTTGCATTTTTTTTGTGAGATTAGTACATGTAAACAACATTCCATAGAATTAAACTTCTCTTAAGAAATCGAAGTCATTAGATTTCGCATAAATTTAACTTTGTAAATCACAATTTCCAAACGAGGCTTTTTAGTTCTTAACATTTTTGTTTCTAAAAGAGTACATTTAAATTTTAAATGATTTTTAAATAATAAGGCCAACCATTCTATTATCAATATTTTGAACATATGTTTTTTCAAATTGACAAAACGAGTCTATTCTTAACTCTTTGACCATATTAAATGAGATGAAATGTATTTATCTATTAAAAAATGTTATGCACCATGAATTTAGTGAATCAAAGTTTCCAATCGAGTAATTCGATTTCATGATAAAATTTATTTCTTAATTTTTCTTAGACATTATTGATAAAAGGGGACATTTTAATTGTGAAATTTATTTAATGGTGGGAAATAATTATGTTCTTGAGATTTTGTTACTGCTTCACAATTTGTCAACTTCTTTACAGTTTTAAAGAAATAAGAAACATGAAGTGATAGACAAAAACTTGGAATATCATGATGTCAAATTATCTTGATAAAAACTGGAAGATTATTTTTTTCAGTTTTGCAGAATTTCAGCAAATTCTAAGAAAACTCTTAGAAATTTTAAAAGATATGCTTAGAAGTTTTAAAAATATTCGAAAATTATTTCAATTGCAAGAAGATTTCGAAAATTTTTAAACAAAATGTAGAGTTTTGAAGATTACGAAAAAAAGAAGTTTTTAAAGAATTTTTAAAGGTTTCAAGAGAATGAAAAATTTTCTTAAGACTCCTCAGAAAATTTTAAATAATTTATGATTTTTAAAAAGGCATTTTAAATAATTTCTGAAAATGTGAAAAGTTATAAAAGATTTGAAGATAATTTTTTTTATTTTAAAATACTTTAAAAAAATTGTAGGAAAGTTTTGAATTATTTAAGCAAATATTTAGAAGTATTGAAAAATTTTTAAAAATAATTTTGAATTTGAAAAGATATCAATATATTTTAAATGAAATGTAGATTTAAAAAATTTTTGAACAATTCGAAGAAAAATTCTAATAAGTTACATAGATTTTTAGAAGGTTTAGAAGTTTTGAAAAGAAGTGATGAAATTTCAAACAAAATATATTTTTAAGATTTTGACGCTTTTTAAGAATCACGAATGGTATGACGAGATTAAAAAAAAACTTTCTTAAGATTCCCTGGAAAAAATTTCACATGATTTTTTATTTTTTATATAAATTTTTGAAGATTAATAAGATTTTCCGGAATCCTTAAAAATGGACCCCCCACCACAATCGTAGGTACACGATACCCCCTGCTTCGGCTGCATCTCAAGCTCAAAAACCATAATATCCACACGGCTTTAATAAGACCTGACCTTCTAATGTGAATAGTATTAGCAATAAACCTTTTACTTTGATTATGAATTACTTATTCTTTCTTTTTGTAAATTTGTTTTCCTGGCCAATTTAATTTATTCACTTTTGAATCGGTCTCAACCCACAGACTGATCTCAACTTTTAGAAACATTTAAAACTACAACAAATGTATTTAAATGACAATTTACATATTCTTTTAGGCATTGAAGACAAATTCGTTGTTTGGTAAATTTTTTTAATTTAACTCAAATTAGGTTCCTTTTCTGGCCTTCGACTATTAAAAAGTATCATGGGCGAATCCAGAAAATTTTTCGGATCGGGCGATTGTAAATTGTCTTTGAAGAAGTGTATACAACAGGTGTGGGGGTCTCCCTTAATGATTTAAAGGAACATTCTAAATTGGATATAATAAGAAATAAGGCGATAAATTTTATTTTATTTATATTTTCTCAATTATAGATTTTATAAAACCGACATTTATTTCAAAGCATTTAGAAGATTTTGAAAGATTACGAAAGATATTGTTTTGAGGAAACAGTCCGAGAAAAGTCAAGGAATTTTGTAGCAATTTGAAAAAATTGAGTGATTACATAAAATTTCACGAAATTTAAGAGATTGTATGGGACTTCTAATTATTTTAAAGGTTTCAAGAAACTTGAAGAAATAAATTTAATGTGTTTAATTCATTTATTTTAATGACGAGGGAAATTTTTTAAGATTTCTAAGAACTTCATAGAATTCGAGATATTTCTAAGAATTTTTAATATCATATCAGCTATCAGATATCAGATATCAGCTTAAGCAAATGCAATAACAGCTTTTATGAAATTTAAGTCTCTTTCAAGGAGAAGCTTAACGCCAAGACAGTAACAGATAACGACTATAAAATCTAAAGAAGCATTCGAATATTTATAAGTCACATTGTTAACCAAATTCTTTATAACTCAATTCATCAGTTTTTTATCTAATTAGAAAAGATGATGATTGCTTATATTCTCGCCTCATTTTTGGTGGTTTCCCTCTATTCTATTGGTGAATAAAATGATAAAATATATCTATAATTTTAAGAAAAATTTTTAAGCTATACTCAAATGACAATTTGTGCGATTTAATCTACATTTTATCCCAATTCCTTTGTTATTTCAAACTTTATTTGAGTTCTTCTAAAATGAGTATGCATTTAAATTGTATTTATTCCGAAGGAATCGAAAATTTTTGTGTTTAAAAAAATTAAGTTCGATAAGTGTCCCTAATGATACGCAATTCGTACCATATGGAACCCTCCGAACTGAAAGGTAGCATGTCTAATAAATTGGGTCTAGCCCACTAATTTTTGATAGTGAGATCATTGGCTAAAAAAATCTAGAAAATTTAAATACACATCCTCAAATACGATTTTATTCTTTTTCTTTGTAAAAAAACTTATCTTGTTTAAAATTTTATTTTTTCATTGTAAATTCACCTTTTTGTTAAAAATTCTTCTTTTTGGGATAAAAAGAAACTATTTTTGTGAAAAAATTTACAATTTTGTTAAAAATTAACTTTTTCGTTAAAATTAATATTTTTAGTTTGCAAATTCAACTGTCTTGTAACAAATAATCTTGTCGGCTTAAAAAATTATCTGTTCTTGTAGAACCTTAATCTTTTAAGGTAAAAGTGCATCTGTTTGGTTAAAAATTAATCTGTGTCGTTTGAAGATTTATCTGTTTTATTAAAAATTCATTACTTTTGCTTGAATTTGAAAATACTATGCAAAAAATATATTTCTTTGTCTGATTCACCATTTTAGTTCTTCTTTATTCATAATGTATTCCCTAAGTGTTTACATGACCTCGGTTTTTTACAAGACCATCTATAAATTTTATATTATATATTCCTTGCTGTTGACAGCTATTAATTCGAAGGATTGAGTGAGCGATCGAAAGCAAGAGAGCAAGTAAGAGTGGGCGCATCTGCATCCTAATCTACTTAAACTACTATACAGGGTGTCCCAGACTCAAGTGTTCGACTTATATAGCTGTATAAAAATTTAAAAAATAAATCAAAAATTCCTTTTCCAAAAATCAGTTAAAGTTTTAGTTTTTAAGTTATTAAGTATTTAAGCTGGACCAATCAGGAGCGCAATATGTGTACGTGAGCAGGAGTAAAACCTAGTGTTAGTGAAGCGGACGCCAAGGTGAGGGTTCGCTACAGTTGCAACACTACGTTGGACTATCGCTTATGTACGCGTATTGCGCTCCTGATTGGTCCAGCCTAAATACTTTATAACTCAAAAACTGAAACTTCAACTGATTTTTGGTAAAGGAATTCTTGATTTATTTTTTAAATTTTTATACAGCTGTATAAGTCTGGACGCTTGAGTCTGGGACACCCCGTATAATTACTACTTACAGATCTTTACGCTTCTAATCTAAGCGACTTCCATTTTCTTTTTTTTTAACTTTCACTTTCTTCTCTCTCATTCTCATTTTGCTATTTTTCCACTTCCCTTCTTCTTTTATTCTTCTACATTCTTCCCTCTATCCCCCTTCAACCCCTTCATCCACTCCTCAGCCATTACATTCTCCCCTAGGATCTTTACGACATTCTCTTGACAGCTTCCTTTATCCTTTATTCCTCTCTAAAATCCTTCCCATATATTTTCTCATTTTTCCTACTTCCACGCACATATTCTGCACTTCTGTTACCTTTTTTTCCAAAACACCCCCTTCCTTACCTTTTTTCCCAATTTAAATTCTGATACCTCAATCATTCCCCATTTTCTCATAAATAGTCTTTCCCTGTCCCTTTTGTCCAATTTTTAATAACATACTCCATTCCTCTTTCCTACATCTGTAGCACTAAAGAACTCCCTTCTTTCTTCTTCCCATCTTGTTAGTTCTATCATCCTCAATCTTCTTTGTTTTACCTACTTTTAACACTTTTTCGTTAACTCCCCTTCCTTTCCCTCCATTAATTTTATCTTCAATTGCTACGTATGTCCTCTTTCCCGCTCTAGTACTTAATTTATCCCTTCGCGCTTCTCTCACCATATATCCAGGTGTCCTCCAGTCTATTCCTAGCGTCAGTCTTATATACCTTTGTTTATAAACTCTCAATTTGTTTTTTTTCCTTCCATCCCCATATCTTCACTCCATAACCTAATTCTGGCCATACCAATGTATCAAATAACCACATTATTCTTTCCCAATCTTTTTGGAACCTTCTTTTTCCTATTCCTCATATCTGTTACATTACCCCTGCCGCTTTTTTGTCCTTTCTCTTATATAAGCTCTATAATCTCGATTTGCTTGCAAGGTATATTGCAAGTATTTAAAATCTTTTACTTCAACTAACTTTACTCCCATCCATCGCCCAGTACATTCCTTCCCTCTTCCCTCTCCTTTTTTAAACCTCATTATCTTTGTCTTTTCTACATTTAAATTCCACTTTTTGCCATCTAAGTATTTCTCCAATCCTGTAATTAGGCCCGCCATCCCTTATTTATCCTCTGTCATCTGCCATTCTCACTCCTTCCCATCCCTTTTTTTTATTTCTTCTTGTAAGTATAAGATTATTTCATCAAATAAAAGTGAGCTCTAATGACAAACTTTTCTTACTCCGCTCACTAATCAGAAACTATTGTTGACTTGCTCTCCTGTCTTTACCCTGCTTTTTGTATCTCTGAAAATTTTCCATCCTCTCTTTATCAAGCCCTCTCGTATTCCGTTTTTTACCATAAATTTTTCTATCTCGACTCGGCCCAAGGAGTCAAACGCCGTCTTCAAGTCCACGAACATTGTTATCACTGCCCCTTTTTCCCTTTTATCCTTCTATTTATCAGATATTTTAGAACATATATATTGTCCATCACCCCCATTCCTTTTCTAAACCCTGTCTGATTCGGTGGCACTATCTTTTTTCCTTAACTTCTTTCTTTAATCTTTCTGACAAAACTGTTACATATACTTCATACAATGCTGTCATCAGCGCCACTCCCTTATAATCTTTAACCTCTTTCTCTTTGCCTTTCTTCACTATGGGTACCACTACTCCTTCTTTCCATAACTCTGGCCACCCCTCTTCTCTCTATACTCTATAATTGATGATCCATGCCCATTTAAATATCCTGGTTTACTATTTTCCTTCTTTTTATCTCCCTATTTGCTACCTTCCAAACCTCTTCTTCCATCCTTGCCTTCTCCGCCTCTTCCTCAAACCTGTTATTTTCTCTTCTTTCTTTTGATCACACAACTCAATATACTCCTTTTTTCTCCTATATTTTTCTCAACTACTTTTCCGTTTTCTTCTTTCAACTATTTTGTTAAAAATTCACGAAAATTCGTATTTTGTGGTAGAATATTAATCTTCTTGGTAAAAAATTAATGTTTTTAGTTGAACATTTAACTATTTATTCAAATAATCATTCATTTTGTTAAGAATTTGTCTTTTGTGGTTTAACATTAATAATCTTAACAGAAAATTAGTCTTTTGGTTTTAAAATTCATTTCTTTAATTGTAAATTTAAAGATTTTGTTCAAAATTAGTTTATAACGTCAAAAATTAATTTTTTGAATTGAAAATATAACTGTTGCATCTTTAGTTGAAAATTTATCTTTTAGGGCTTGAAAAATTCTTTTTTTTTGTCGCAAATTCAAATCGTTGGTTAAAAATTAATTTCTTAGTTTAAAATTCATAAATTTGGTTGAAAATTAATGTTTTTTGTTCATAATTCTTCTTTTTTCGTAAAAAATTCATCTCCTTGATTAAGTTCAACCATTTATCTTGAAATTTATATATTTTGATAAAACCCATGTTGCTTAGTAGAAAATTATTCTTCTTGGTCAAAAAATTATCTTGTTGCTTGAAAATTCCTCTTTTTGTCACAAATTTAACTATTTGTATACAAATTAATGCCTTGGGTGATGATCTTAAAGATTCATCAATTTATCTGAAAATTTATTCGTTTGGTTCATAATTTTAACAATTTTGTTGAATATTCATGTATCTTGCTGAAAATTCTTTCTTTTCATAGAATATTAATCTTTTTGTTTGGAAATTGATCTTGTTGGTTGAAAATATATTTTCTTGGCTGAAAATATATTTTCTTGGTTGAAAATTTATTTTCTTAGTTAAAAATTCATTTTCTTTGTTAAAAATTTAACTTTTTGTTGAGAATTTCTTTTTTTGGTAGAAAACTAAACTTTTGTTTTTAAAATTGATGTATTTTGTTAGAAAATGGTCTTTATTGGGGTGAAATATCAAATACTTTGGTAGAAAATTCATATTTTCGGGTCGATAATTAAACTTCTTTGTGGAAAATTTTTTTACCTTGGCTTTAAAATTCAACAATTTTGTTAAAAATGAACTGTTTTGGTATAAATTTATATTTTTGGGTTGAAAATCCTGCAGGAGATAATCAATAATTAACATTACAAATACGCCTAAAATAATTTTTTCTAATTTTAATATATCAACACTGTATAACGGTCAGTGAAAATGAAAATTTAATCAAGATAAGTCAAGGAAATTCAACGATAAGTCAACAATTCCAGTTTAAGAAATGAGGCTAAATCATCCTCTGTCCGCAAAAGTAAAATGTGCTGCAACAGAAAAATATGCTGGAAAAGAATGAACAACGAAAATGTAATCTTCTGTTTCATATTGCAGAGTTGAGTTCACAGTCTGACAGTCCACCTGGCGTTTCTCATGACGGACCATCATATTTTCCTAGAAGGTCTCTTTTATTTATTAATATAATTTTTAAAATTTAGTACAATTATATACGTATTTTATATATATTCTAATAATGGGGTATTTGAGCCTAGTTTATTTTGAAATTTATTAAATTTTATTACACAAATATTAATCATAATTAAAAATAATATTTCTTCCTGACAGGGCGCATTCTTCGGTCAAGTCTTCTCCCGACAATCATTCTCTTCGTGCTAGGTTCAGGTCTCCTTATGCCATTCGTCCTCATTTTGAATTATTTAAATTACATTTTGAAGAACTTAGATTATTGCGGCTTATTCCCAGATCAAATCTGAGACAGCAATTCGAAATTCGAAGATACACTTTTCCCAGAGATAAACAAATTCATTTGTTCGGAAGACATAGAACCGTTGAGCCGATTCCAACTGAAGAAAGACTGGTTCTATCGACGTCCAGTGGTGAGGTTGTAGGAATATTCGAAAGGAGAAATACAATTCTTCGTGGAATATATAAATTAAGAGTTGATATTGAGATAGGATCTGAGATCCAAAAGCGGGTGAAAATAAACATGAACAGTGGCGCGGTTCATGATATGACTTCACAAGAAACTCATGAATGTCCCTTAGGCAGGGATCGTCCAATCTGGAAAAATTTTATAATAGAAAATGTTTAGAATTTTCAAGTGAAGGTAAATAAATGTAAACAAATTGTTGTAAAAACCCGATTAGTTATATGTTACATATTGTGTGAATATTACTTTAAGTGTCTGTTTCCAATTTGTTTTTTGAATTTTACAGAATTTTAAAAATTACAAGTTGCGGACAAGGAATTTCAGTTCTGAACATTTTTGTTTCTGAAGTAGTAAACTTAAATTGTAAATTATTCTTTTATGATAAAGGTAACAATTCTATTATTAATTTTTCAACGACATTAGAAAAAATGACTATTCATAACCGCTTAATCATATGGCTTCAAGGAAATAAAAAACTCTCCTCAAGATCTCTGGGAAAATTTTAAAGATTGTTTTATTTTATTCAATTAATTGTTAAATAATAATTTTTTTCTTGTAGAAGTTAAATTTTTTTATTCAAAAGTGCAGCTAACTGATTTTATATGATTCTGTTTTGGTTGACGATTTAACTATGTTTTTTCAACCAAAAAATACGAATTTTAAAGAAACGATAAGTAGATGAGCTGGGCTAGTTCTGGCTCAGTTAGTTTAAGTGCGTGTCTGTGTGAGGTGAGCGTATGTATACGTGTGTGTCTGTGTGACTCATGCTAAGCCTCTAGAAAGTTTTTAAAGTATTCTAGTAACGCCACAGATTGAATAATATTGCGCAATTGCAAGAGCTGAAATGATGCAAAAACAGGTTCAAGGTTATTGCTTTATTTATCTAATGTACAGTGGTGGGAGGTGAACTCATGTCAAACAGCTTCAAGGTTATTCATAAAAAAACAAGATGATTTATTGCTTCCTTCCGGATAAAGTGATTAATTAATGCGCAAAAAGATGCAGACGTATAGGTGAAAATTTGATATGAATGGCTATCTAAATTTGATTTATTGCTTCATTTATCTAATCTACAATGATAGGAATTCAGCCTTGAAAAAGTTTAGAAAGGGTCCTGATGACGTCACAGATTAATAAAATTGTGTAATTACAAGAGCTAAACTCATTTCAATGGATGTGAGGTTATCTGCGAAAAACAAGAATAATTTATTGCTTCCTTGCAGATGAAAAATGTTTCAATTAATGCGAAAAAATGTAAGCATATAGGTGAAATTTAATATTAATGACATTCTGTAAATAAAAAAGTCCCGTCTCCTATTTATTTAGTGCGTAAATAATTTGTGAGGAAAAAATCTGCAGTCTGGAATTTTTTGAAAGTAAAGATAAAAAGAAAGATACAATTTAAAAAAATATTCCAAGTCAATCGAATGGTGTAGGCAAAGAAAGGTATCTGAAAACATGAAAAAGCAGTTTCTTATGTCAGGTCATTTACTCAAGGATTCTTATCGCATGGTATCGAGTAGCGAGCAAGCAAGGACTAGAGGTAACATCGAACGTTTTTTAAACGTTTCAGAAACATTGATGCACTGGTCATCTAAAGCTTCATACATTTTAATTAAAATATGCTTTTTCGTCCTCTCCATATCATTACTTCTAACTGTTCTCAAAGTTTAATTT
>JAUELO010000155.1:705696-719701 GCA_032357855.1 Amphibolips quercusostensackenii | reverse complement strand
ACAGCCGGAAGGCTACAAAAAAAATTGATCCAGGCACAGAGTTCCATCTAAGAAAATTTGTCTTGACGTTCAAGTGATCTTGAAAATTGACCTGAAGGTCATGATGGTCAAGGTAATGTACACCTCAACATTTTATCGACTTTTGTGAAGCATTTTGAACGTTTGTTTACCTTGAAAAATTAAGACAGTTCAGAAAAACGGCATCTGGTTGTTTTTCAGACATTTGACCTTAATTTTTTACCTTTTCAAGGTCACAAAAACTATTTTTTCATAAGTCATTTTTGACGTGGAATTTCCCGCTCTTTTTATATTCGTAGTCAAAAATAGGGGTTCTTATTAAAAAAAAGAGTCTTACCTCCATTTGACATTGAAAATTGACCTCAAAGTCAAAATCGATGGTACAGTCAAATGTCCCCCTCGGTCCTAGTCAACCTTTGTCAGAACCATTTTTTAGTAGAAAAAGTATTTTAAAAGATATTTGGGATTGAAAAATTGAATGGGTCACCATGTGTAATTACAAATAATATATAGGAAAAAAAAGGATGGCGTCTGAACTCCCAAAAAAAGCGGAAAACTGATACAGCCAATGAATTGTATTTAGTCAATATAACCTGCTTATTTCTCCGAGTGAAAATTTCCCAAAAAATATATATTATTTAAGAACGTACAAACAATAAATCGTTCATTGTTTCTTAGGTAAGAGTATTATGCAGCAAGACAAAATATCACAATAAATTCAACGAGAGAGAAAATGTATCTCAATAAATTTCAATTCATTTTTTAACGTATTTGCGTCTGTAATAGTAAACTATTTTAATCTATCTTAATTTTTTTTATTTGAATAAATTACCGCGATGTCAGGAATTGCATTGAAACAGATATGAAGAAATTCATTTGTTAAGGAGAGAATACTATTCTCGATTTTGCGAATACACAAAATATCCTAGTTTATAGGCAATATACTGCCGTAGGAAGTCACTTTTGAATCACTTCATAAGTGTTGGTTTTTTGGTGCGACGAAAAGTGGATTTCCACGAGACTACAGGGAAAAACGGGTTGAGTTTCGTCCGCGAGGAGAAACGTTTTAGGCGTCTAACCCGTTTCTGCCCTAAGCATATTTTAATCCGCTTCTCCTCTGGCGCTCAGTCAAACCGTTCTTACGCTTAAACTTTTCAAATCCGCTTTCGTTCCTCTACTAATTCTACGCCGCTTTTTTTCTCGGCCCGTCATATATAATATATACTGTTGAGAATTAAAGAAAATTGATCATTGTGGTAAAAGTAAGCATTTTTACTAGCCCGTCTTGTGGCGCCGCGAATGGCAGAAAATAGAACTTCAGAGTAGGGGAATCGACTCTTCAGACAACCGTCCACTTTTAGTTTGGAAACTTACCTTCTGATGATAATATTTACCATCAATTTTACTCATTGGGTAAATATAATCCAAGCAATCTGCTATGAAATTTTGCTTTAAAAAAACGTTGATATTGGTATAAAATAATTTATACTAATTTTATCTTATTTTCGTCAGTGTTCAAAAATATGCAGTTAATACATTACCCATGAGAAATGTCATACAAATCATATATTTCATGCTATAGTTTAAAAAAAATCAATATTATTCATTTACATTATATTTTGCACCAAAGGGGTGAAGAGGAACTTTATTGACGAGTGTATATTTTCAGTAAGAGTCGTGGACGAGCAAGCACGAGCCGCAGGCGAGTGTGCGGGCCGAAGACAAGTTTAAACAAATTTTTATTTTAAATAAAAAACAGTTGAATTTAAAGAAAAAATAAGAATTTTCAACAAAATAATTGAATTCTCATGAGGATGACTTTTAGAATAAAAGAGCGAATTTTTAACCAACAAAAATTTTAATTCAATAAAAAAAAGTTTCATGTAAAATGTTGAATTTTCTACCAAAAAGTCGAATTTTCAACCAAAAAGATTAATTTTCTACCTAAAAAACAAATTCTCAACAAAATAAATAAACTTTGAACCAAATATTTAAATTTTTAACCCAAAAGATTAATTTTATACCAAATGAGTCGAACTTTCAACAAATTTCAAATTGCAGTAAATTGCACAAATTTTCAACCTAATAGTTGAACTTTTAAAATAAAACAGACCAAATTTTAACCATAAGAGCAATAGTTGAATTTTCGTTGCCAATAATTAATTTTCAATTTGAAAAAACAAACTTTCTGTAAAACAGTAGAATTTTCAACACGAAAATGTACATTTTTAATAAAAAAGTTAATTTTGAACAAAACTGTTAATTTTTCAGTTAAAAAATAAATTTGTAACAAACAAAAAACAAATTTTCAGCCTAATAAAAAAGAATTTTTAACGAAAAATGTAATAGTTAATATTTTAAATAAAAAATATTTTTATTTTAAAACAAAAATTGTTTACTTTTTCACCTAACAAAAACTTAATTTAATAAACAAAAAAAAAGAATTCTAAACAAAATACATAAAGTATAAATGAAACAGTTACAATTTTTAACCGAGAAGATTTATTTTCTACTAAAACAGAAGAATTTTCAATAAATTACACAAATTTTCAACCAAATGGTTTACTTTCTTAACTAAAAAAGAACAATTTTAAACTTGAAATGCAATAATTAAATTTGTAATACAAAAAAATAAAGTTTAACACAGTTTTTAACAAAACAATTGAGTTTTCTAACAAATAGTTGAATTTTCTACTAAATTTTTTAATTTTCATCTAAGAAGATGTGCTTTTTACAAAACAGTTGAATTTTTAATCCGAAAATATGAATTTTTAACAAAAAAATTAATTTTTCAACCAAGAAGTTGGATTTTCAATAAAAGTATTAAATTTACGGTAAAAAAAAATATTTTTTTTAACAAAAAAAAACGAATTTTCAATCAAAAAGATTAATTTTCTATAAAAAAAACGAATTTTCAACCAAATAGTTAAATTTTTGAAATAAAACAAAAAATTTTTCAACAAAAAATTCTACAGATAAATTTTTACAATAAAAAATTAACTTTCCAAAAAATTGTTTAATTTTACAGAAAATTGTTTCATTTTCAACCAAATTATTAAATTTTCAGTTTAAAAAATTAATTTTCAATAAAAAAAAAGGATTTTTCAACAAAATAGTTCAATGTTCAACCTAAAAAGATGAATTTTGAACGAAAAATGTAATATTTAATATTTTAACTAAATTTTTTTTTCAATTCAAAAACAGCTGAATTGTTCAACCAAATTTTTCAATTTATAGTTTTAAAAAATTAACTTTCAACAAAACAAAATAACCTTCAACAACAAAAAATAAACTTTCAACAAAACAATGAATTTTTAACAGAATACATAAATTGTCAACTAAACATTTAAATTTTCAACCGAGAAAACTAATTTTCTACTAAAAAAAGACGGATTTGTAACAAAATACATCAATTTTAAACCAAATATGAAGTTTCAATAAAAAAGATCAATTTTCTACTAAAAATGGAATATTTCAATCTCCAGTTGAAAACATTAATTTTCAACCATAAACATGTATTTTCAACAAAAAATGTAATATTTCATATTTTAACCAAAAAAGATTTAATTTCTCCCAAAAAGTTGAATTTTCAAAAAAGTAGGAGTAACCTCCCTGGAGTGGATAATGCATCCTAAAGTGGATAATCATTGATTAAAAATACTTATAAATGTAAAATAATTATTTCAATTCAATTGATAGTTAAGACTCTATAAGTGTTCAAAAATTAAAATTAAAATTAATTATTTTTCTTTTATTTGTGTTCCTAATTAATGATCATCCACTGTAGGTAGCATTGTATAAATTTTTTTTTTAAGTGAAACTTCTTTTTGCGACGGGAGTGAATTGAAAAAATAAGGCGACCGCACGACACAAGACCGCAGAAACAAGCAGGATCTGGAATGTCTGAATCAAGAAATCTCTCTGTCTCTCTCTTATTTTCCCTCTTTCCCTTCCTTCTCCATTCATTTTCCTTTTTCCTCTTTCCCCTTCCTTTTTCCCTTTCATTCTTCCCATTTTATTTTTCCCCTTTCATTTCCCCTTTCCACTTCCCCCTTCACTTTTCCCCTTTTCTTTTTCGCTTTTCCTGTCCCTTTCCCCTTTCATTCTTCCCCTTTTATCTTCCCTTTTCCTTTTCCACTTTCTCCTATCATTTTCCCTTTTCGCCTTTACTTTTCCCATTTCCCATTTCCCCTTTTATATTCCTCTTTTACCCTTTTCCCTTCCCCATTCTTTTTCCCCCTTTTCCCCTTTTTTTCTCTTTCTCCCTTTCCCTTTTCCATTTTCCTCTCTCATTTTCCCTTTACCCTTTTCTTTTTCCTTTCCTCCTTTTCTTTTTCTCTTCCACTACCACCTTCCCGTTTTTCCAATTCATTTTCCCTTTACTTCTTTTATTTTCTCCATTCTTCTTTCCTTTTTTCTTTGCCCCTTTCTACTTTCCTTTTCCCTTTTTCTGTCACCTCTTCCCTTTCCCCTTCCCTTCACCCTTTCTGTTTCTGCCCCTTTCCTTTTTCATTTTCACCTTTCTCCTTTCATTTTCTGTTTTCACCTTTCCTTTTCTTCTTTCCCCTTTATTTTTTCCTTTTCCCTTTTCCCCTTTCCCATTTCCCCTTTCATTTTTCCCTTCCCCCTTTCCCCCTTTCTCCTTTCCTTTTTCCTTTGCCCCTTTTCTTTTAACCTTTCTTCTTTCCTTTTTTCTTTTCCCCTTTCCTTTTCCTTTTCCTTTTTCCCCTTTCCCTTTTTCCCTTTCGGTTTCTCTTTTCCCCTTTACTTTCCCCTTTTTCTTTTCCACTTTCTCTTTTCATTTTCCCTTTTCGCCTCTCTTATTCACATTTCTCATTTCCGATTTTGTATTCCTCTTTTACCCTTTCTTTTTCATTTTCCCTTTTTCCTCTCTCCCTTTTTCTTTTCTTCTTTTTCCCCTTTTCCTGCCTACTTCACCCTTTTCCCTTCCCCCATCCTTTTTCTTTTCCTTTCTACAATTTTTTCTCCTTTCCCCTTTCCTTTTTTATTTTCCCCTTTCATTTTCCCTTTACCCTTTTCTTTTTCTTTCCTTCTTCCCTTTTCCCCTTCCCTTTCCCCTCTTTCTTTTTTCCCCTTTCTTTTTTCCTTTTCACCTTTCTCCTTTTATTTTCTGTTTTCACCTTTCCTTTTCTCCTTTCTTCTTTCTTTTTTCCTTTTCCCCTTTCATTTTTCTCTTCCTTCTTCCCCTTTTCTTTTTCCCTTTCTCCTTTCCTTTCCCATTTACCCCTTTTCTTTAGCCTTTCTTCTTTCCTTTTTTCTTCTACACTTTCCTTTTCTTTTTTCCTTTCCCTTTCTCCTTTCCTTTTTCCTTTACCCCTTTTCTTTCCCCCTTTTCTTTTCCTTTTTCCCCTTTCCTCCTTTCCCCTTTGGGTGTCTCTTTCCCCCTTAACTTTTCCTATTTCCTTTTCACCTTTCTCCTTTAATTTTCCCTTCTCGCCTTTCTTTTTCCCTTTCCCATTTCCCCCTTTTATTTTTCTCTTTTCTTTTTCTTTTTTTCTTTTCCCCTTTTCTTTTCCCTCTACCCCTTTCTTCTTTCTTTCTTCCTTTTTTCCTTACCGCTTTTATTTTCCTCTTTCCTTTTCCCATTTCCTTTCCTCATTTTCCCTTTCCTTTTTCCCTTTTTACAGCCCTTATCACTCATATATTACAATCAACAATTAATTTATTAGGAAATTTCATTAGAATGACACCTTTTTAATTCACCACAGCCTTTTTTTACCGCATTGTCGCCTGTCGCGTGATCCTCATAAAATAGATTATAGTTAGGATTTAGCTTTTTTTATATGGGGATAGGGCCGATAGGGTGAGGATAGGGTCTTTGATCATAGTTGAGTGATCGTTTCACGCGCCTTTCCATTATACTGTAACCACAATAAAGCCGCCGTCATAATATCATTGGATCACATAATTTTGCACCAAAAACTTTTTTTGGATAATTTATTTAAAAATTTTTTTTTTTTAAAGAGTGATTTTATTAGGACGTGAAAATTGCTATAAGTACTTTTCACTCTTCTAGATTAATTTTTCAGGAATTGCAGCATTTTACCGTGTTAAAAATTTGATGGGGGGGGGGGGCCAAAAAATACGGTTGGTAACCAATTTCGAGGGGGGGGCTAAGAATTTTTGTTTTAGTTAAAAATTCTTCCATTTGATTGCAATTTAAATTATTTTTTTTTTAATGCAACTATTTTGTTAAAAACTCACATTTTTTGGTGAAAAATTCAACAATCTTGGTTGAAAGTTGTACTACTTTGATAAAAATTTATATTTTTGGTTGACTATTCATCTCTTTGGAGGAAAATTCAACTATTTTCTTAAAAATTTGTTTATTTTTTATTGAAAATGAATTTTCTTTTAACTGAAAATGTAACTTTTTTAGTAGAAAATTTGACAATTTGGTTTCGGGTGGAAAATCCAATCGTTCTGTGGAAAATTTATGTTTTTTGTCCAAAATTCATCTTTTTCGTTACAAATTCATCTTTTTTGGTTCAATTAAACTTGTAGAAAATTCTTTTTTTGGTGTTGAAAATTAATTTTTTAACCCGTAAATGTAACTATTCCATTTTTGGGCGTAAAATCATTTCTTTAGTTACAAATTCAACTATTTGGTTACGATTGATCTTTTTTAGTTGAAAATTCATGTACTCTTTAAAATTCGTGTTCTTTAGTAGAAAATTAATGTTATTAATTAAAAATTCATTTTTTTCTTTAAAAATTCATCACTTTGTCTCAGACCTAAATATATTTTATTGAATAATTGTATTTTCTGATTGCGTTCAATTTTTTTTATTTCAATTAAAATTTTTTTGGTTAAAATATCAATTACAGTTTTTATCAAGAATTCATCTTTTTTGTTTGGCAATTCGTCTTTTTGGATAAAAATTTAATTCATGGCGGGGATTTTTATTGACCCTCTGGTATTAAAATAGTTAATGCTCCTTTTTATGGGCTTTAGGTTCCAGTAATCAAAAAAACGTTGTATTTTTAATCAAACGTTTCGATTCATGTGGGAGTCCTCTTCAGTGATTAATTTCTTAACAATAGTGTAAGAAAATCCTCACTATTGCAATAACAAAATTCGTCCCTAAGGCCTACAGAAAGGAGCATTAACTGTTAAAAAAAATTAATCTTCTTTTTTTTTAATTCGTCTTCTTGACTGCTGACTCCACAATTTTGTTTAAAGCTCTTTTTTTGGTTCAAATTAACCGGAAGAAAAATTATTTTTTTAAATTCATTTTTCAAACGGTAAATGTAACTATTCTACTTTTGGTTGAAAGCTTATCTTTTTTAGTTGGAAACTTATACTTTTCAATAAAAAATTTAACTATTTTGTCAAAAATTAAGCTATTAAAAAGTTACCAACTTGGTAGAAAATTAACTTTTTTGTTGAAAATTCGTTATTTTTTTTAATCAATTTAAGTGGCAGAAAATTAGTTTCTTTGGTTGAAAATAATTTTTTTTTTTAATTTAAACATAACTGTTCTATTTTTGGTTGAAAACTTATTTCTTTTTTCGAAAATTTGACTATTAGATTGAATGTTTAATACAAAAAAATATAGTAAAAAAATACTAGTAATTAACCAGTAAATAGTTAAACGCTTAAAACATGTTTTTTTATTTTGATTACCTAATTATCAAATTGAAGTATATGCCTAAATTTAAAGCATTATGAAACATACTTAATAATCAATTTAATTTGGGTGTATAAAATAGAAAAATCTAATTTTAGTTTTTTTAATAATTCAGTTTTGATGATTTGCTATTGAAATATCTTCAAACTGAAAAATTTACGTCAATTAGAATTCTTAACATTAAAAAATGTTGAGATCAAAAATCAAACGTTTTCAGGTGAAATTTCAAGTTTTCAATTCTAAATCTTCCACATTGAAGAAATTTTTTATTTAAATAATCTAACTCACAGAATATTTTAATTCTAGAAGTTCAAACTTACATAGTATTTAATTGTGAATTCAATTTGGAAATGATAGAATAAAAAATTGTTATTAAAAACTATTATATTTTTGTTTCTAAATTCATCTTGTTTGGTTAAAAATTCTACTATTTGGTTAAAAAATTAATTATTTTGTTGAAAATGCAACTATTTTGTTTAAAAGTAATCTTTTATGGCAAAAATCCAACTACATGATTAAAAACTGAACTAACATTTAGTTATTCCATTTTTAAAAAATTAATCTTCTTGGTTAAAAAATTATCTTTTAGGTTGTATGTTGAAAATTCATTTTTTTTTGTAGACAATTAATTTTTTTTTAACTTAAAATTTATGTATTCCATTTGAGGTTGGAAATTGATATTTTAAATTTAAAATTTATCTTTTTCCAGTTAAAAATTCAACTATTTGGTAAAAAATTATTCTTTTTGGTTGAGGATTCAACTATTTTATTGAAAATCCGTTTTTTAAGAATTCATTTTTTGCTTGGTTGAAGATTTATCATTTTTGTAGAAAATTCATAATTTAGGGTTAAAAATTAAACTTTCTTTAGAAAGTTCGTCTTTTTCACATAAAAATTCAACAATTTGGTAAAAACCTAAACTATTTGGTTGAAAAGTAACTGGTAGAGTATTAACTTTTTAATGAAAAATAATATTATAGGTTGAAAATTGGACTGTTTTATTGAAAATTCGTCTTTTTGGCTTAAAAATTAAAAAGTTTGTTTGAAAAATGATGCAATTTGTTTACAAATTGATGTATTTTGTTGACATTTCGGCTTTATGATAGAACCTTTAATTTTTTCGGCAGGAAATGCATCATTTTCATTAAAAATTTAACTATTTATCAAATATTCACCTTTTTTGATTGAAAATTTATCATTTTGGGTGAAAATTCATATTGTAGATCGAATATTCGTCTTTTTGTCTTGAAAAGTAAAAAATTTAGTAAAAAAATAAAACTAGTTGATTCAAAATTAACTTTTTTGTTGAAAAATTCAGATTTTTGGTTAAAAATTCAACTATTTGATTAAAAATTAAACTATTTTTATGACATTTTTTACTATTTGATAGAAAATTAACTTTTTCTAGAAAAAGTATATTTTTGGGTTAAGAATTCAAATTATTTATAGAAAATTCGTCTTTTTGGTTTGAAAACTCCACAATTTGGTTAAAAATTTAACTTTTTTATTGAAAATTAATTTTTTTTTTGGTTAAAATTAATTTTTAAATAAGAAAATGTATCCTTTGTAAGTTTAAAAATCAACTATCGGTAGAAAATTAATGTATTTTTTTGAAAATTCGTCTTTGTGGTTCGAAAACTTAACAATTAAAAATTTAAAAATCAACTATTTGACAGAAAATTAAGGTATTTTTGTAAATTTCTTTTTTGTTAAAAAATTAATCTTGTTTGTTGAAAATTTATATTTTTGATTAAGGATTCTACTATTTGGTTCAAAATTCGTCTCCTTTTTTTGAAATCAACTGGTTCCAAATTCGTCTCTTTTTGTTGAAAATTAATTTTTCAACTAAAAATTTTACAATACCGTTTTAAATTTTTAAAAATGTTTTTTATTTAAAAATTCAACTATTTTCTTTGATTAAACTGGTTCAAAATTCGTCTTTTTAGTTAACAAATTAATTATCTTCCTTAGAAATTCATCTTTTTTGTTGAGGATTTCGTTTAATTAGTTAAGAATTTTGTTTAATCAAACTGGTTGAAAATTCGTTCTTTTTTTTTAATTAAACTGGTTGAAAATTATTTTTGTTGATGTTGAAAATGAATTTTTCGAACTGAAAATTCGACCATACTATTTTTAAATTAAAAAATATATTTTTTATTTGAAAATTCGACTATTTAGTTAAAAATTTGTCTTTTTTGTTAAACTTTAATGGTTGAAAATTTGTTTTGTTGTTGTTGAAAATTTATTTGCTAACATGAAAATTTGACTATACTGTCTTCAATTAAAAAAATATCTTTTTTATTTGAAAATTCAACTATAATTAATTTATTTGGTTTTGTTAAAATTGCGTTATTATTTTTCGTTTGATCAAACGGGTTGAATATTCGTATTTTTTTTTTTTTTAATTCAACTGGTTTAAAATTCGTTTTTGTTTGTTGAAAATTAATTTTTCAAACTAAAAATTTGACGATACCATTTTTAATTTTTTTAAATATCTTTTTTATTTCAAACTTCAACTATTTGGTTTAAAATTTATTTATTTGGCTTCGTGTTGACCTGTTTTCTTAAAAATTTGTTGTTATTTTTCGTTTAATTAGAGTAGTTTAAATTTTTTTAAGCAAGTGGTTGAAATTTTCGTCATTTTAGTTAAAAAATTGATTTTGCTTGTTGAAAATTCATCTTTTTGGTTGAGGATTCAACTATTTGGTTAAAAATTCGTCTTTTTTGTTGAATTCAACTGGTTGAAAATTCGTTCTTTTTTTTTAAATTAATTTTTTTAACTGAAAATTTGACGATACGATATTTAAAAATTCAACTATTTGGTTAAAAATTCATTTATTTGGTTGAGGATTTAACTATTTTGTTAAAAATTTGTTTTTTTTTTCGTTTAATTAAACTGGTTGAATTTAGATACATAGTTGAAAATTTTGTTTAAATTAATTATTTAAACTGAAAGTGTGACGATACCATTTTTAATTAGAAAAAAATTTTTTTACTCGAAAATTTAACTATTTGTTTTAAAATTAATTCATTTGGTTCAGGATATAACAATTCTGTTAAAAATTCATTTTTTTGTTTAACTAAACTGGTTGAAAATTCGTTTTTTTTTTTAATGCAACTGGTTTGAAAATTCGTTTTTTTTTGTTGAAAATTAATATTTTTAACTAAAAATTAGACGATAACATTCATAATTCAAAAATTTTATTTTGTATTTAAAAATTCAACTAGTTTGTTTTAAATTAATTAATTTAGTTCAAGATTTAACAATTTTGTTAAAAATTATTTTTTTTTAAACTCGTTCAAAATTCGTTTTTTGTTGTTACAAATTAATTTTTTAAACTAAAAATTTGCCGATAACATTTATCATTCAAAAATTTCATTTTTTATTTCAAAATTCAACTAGTTGGTTTAAAATTAATTTTCTTGGTTGAGGATTTAACTATTTGTTTAAAAAATCGTTTTTTCGTTTAATTAAAGTGGTTGGAAATTCGTTTTGTTTTGTTGAAAATTAATTTTTTAAACTAAAAATTCGACGATAACATTTTTAATTCAAAAATTTTATTTTTTTTTGAAAATTCAACTATTTGTTTTAAAATTAATTTATTTGGTTCCAGCTTATTTTTTTAATTAATTATTAATTTATGAATTATTTTATTAATTTATTTTATTAATTAATTTATTAATTTTTTGTTGTTGTTTTAAAAAATGGTTGAAAATTCGTTTTTTTGTGTTGCTGTTAAAAATTAATTTTTGAAACTAAAAATTTGACGATAAAATTTATTATTCAAAAATTTTATTTTTTATTTCAAAATTGAACTAGTTGGTTTAAAATTAATTTAATTAGTTGAGGATTTAAATATTTTGTTAAAAATTCGTTTTTATCGTTTGATTACACTAGTTTAAAATACGTTTTTTTTTGTTGAAAATTAATTTTTTAAACTAAAAATTTGACGATAACATTTCTAGTTCAAATTTTTATTTTTTATTTCAAAATTCAACTAGTCGGTTTAAAATTAATTTAATTATTCAAGGATTTAAATATTTTGTTAAAAATTCAATTTTTCTTTTAATTACACTGGTTTAAAATACGTTTTTTTATGAAAATTAATTTTTTAAACTAAAAATTTGACGATAACATTTTCAGTTTAAAGTTTTATTTTTTATTTCAAAATTCAACTAGTTGGTTTAAAATTAATTTTATTAGTTGAGGATTTAAATATTTTGTTAAAAATTCGTTTTTTTCGTTTAATTGCACTGGTTTAAAATACGTTTTTTTGTTGAAAATTAATTTTTTAAACTAAAAATTAGACGATAAAATTTCTAGTTCAAAGTTTAATTTTTTATTTGAAAATTTAACTGGTTGGTTCAAAATTCAATTACTTGGTTGATAAATTAATAATTTTGTTTAAAAATCGTCTTTTTTGTTCAATTAAACTGGTTGTAAAACAGTTTTTTTTGTTGAAAATTAATTCTATAAGCTCAAAATTTGACGATAACATTTCTAATTCAAAAATTTTTTTTTAATTAAAAATTCAACTAGTTGGTTAAAAATTCATTTACTTGATGAGGATTTAACTATTTTGTTAAAAATTCGTTTTTTTCGTTTAATTAAACTGTTTGGAAAGACGTTCTTTTTTGTTGAAAATTAATTCTATAAACAAAAAATTTGACGATAACATTTCTAATTAAAAAATTTTCTTTTTTATTTGAAAATTCAACTAGTTGCTTTAAAATTCAATTACTTGTTGATGATTTAACTATTTTGTTAAAAATTCGTTTTTTTCGTTCAACTGAAGTGGTTAAAAATTCATTTTTTGTTTTGTTTAATTCAACTGGTTAAAAATTCGTCATTTTAGTAAATAAATTAATCTTGTTTGTTGACAAATCATCGTTTTGGTGGAGGATTTAACTATTTAGTTGAAAATTAGTCTTTTTTTGTTAAATTTAACTGGTTCAAAATTCGTCTTTTTTTTGTTGAAAATTAATTTTTCAAATTGAAAATTTGACGATACCATTTTCAATTAAAAAGATATATTTTTTATTTCAAAATTTAACTATTTAATTTTAAATTCATTTATTTGGTTGAGGATTTAACTATTTTGTCAGTAATTCTTTTTTTTTCGTTTAATTAAACTTGTTGAAAATTTAACTATTTTATTGAAAATTCGTTTTTTTGTTAGAAAATTATTCTTGTTTGTTAAAAGTTTATCTCTTTGGTTGATAGTTCAATTATTTTGGTTAAAAACTCGTATTTTTGTTGAATTAAAATACATGGTTAAAAATTTTTTTTAAATTAATTTTTTTAACTGAAAATTTGACGATACCATTTTTAATTTAAAAAATATATCTTTATTAGAAAATTCAACTATTTGTTCTAAAATTAATTTATTTGGTTCAGGATTTAACAATTTGGTTTAAAAAAATTTTTAATTTAATTAAACTGGTTGAAAATTAGTTTTTTTGTTTTTGTTTTTTTAATGCAACTGGTTGAAAATTCGTTTTTTTCATTTGTTTAAAATCAATTTTTAAACTGAAAATTTTACGATGATACTTTTAATTTAAAAAATATATTTTTATTAGAAAATTCAACTATTTGGTTTAAAATTCATTTATTCGGTTGAGGATTTAACTACTTTGTCAAAAATTCTTTTTTTGTTTGTTTAATTAAACTGGTTGAAAATTTTTTTGTTGATAATTAAACTTTTCAGGGTGCAAATTCAACGCTCGTCTAAAAAAATCGTCTTTTGGCTTAAAAATTCAACTACTTTTGTACAAAATCTATTTTGGTTGAAAATTGAATATGGTATTTACCCTAATGTTATTTAAAAAAATTTACTCCCCTATTTCCGCGAGAAATCATCATATGGGGGGGGGGGGTAAATTTCGTAAAATTAGTAGCGTAGTTTATGGACGGACCCTTAGAACCAAGAACCTAAATCAGAAAAATTTGTTTAATATTTATTCGCACATAATTCCTAGGTCATTAAATGAATGACACAAAATGACATTAGTCTAAACTGTCTAAAGAAGCTAGTGAAATCAGACTCTCGGAATTAGTCATATTTGAGAAAAAAATTAGTCAAATTGATGAAAACTGTTTAGTGAATGAGTTGGCATTCTTGGAATTATTCAAATGTTTCCAACACAGATTTAGATTTGAGTGTAGATCGTCGGGAGTGTAGAGAAGCAGAAGGCCCCCATCTATACTATAGAAATAACTGCATTGAGAAAGATCAAAGATGAGGTATGCAAGCCGTGTGGTCCAATGGTCCATTGGCCCAGGCTCATAAAATAGGGAACAAGAGGATTGCGAGAAGAGATCCGAGTTCTTGGGT
>JAUELO010000155.1:641518-655660 GCA_032357855.1 Amphibolips quercusostensackenii | reverse complement strand
CAGAAAAAGAAATAGTTAAATTTTTAGTTAAAAAAAAAAAATAATTTTCGACCGAAAAGCTTAAATTCTACAAAAAAAGACGAATTTCAAAAAATACACGCATTTTAAACTAAAAGAGATAAATTGTCAACCTAAAATTGAATATATATATATATATATATATATATATATATTAAATTGGGATAGTTATATTTTAAGAAAAAAAAAATAATTTTCAACAACAAAAAACTAATTTAAAAAAAAAATATTTTTCACCCCAAAAATTGAACAGTTAAATTTTTAGTTAAGAAAATTAATTATATTTAACTGAAATAGTTACATTTTCAGTTTAAAAACATCCATTTTCAAAAAAAAAAAAAAATTTTTTTTAAAGTCAAAGTTTCAACTGCAATAATTAAATTTGCAGCAAAAAAATTAATTTTCAGACAAAGAAACGAATTTTCAACAAAATAGCTCATTTTTCAAACAAAGAAAGGAATTTTCAACTAAAGTGGTGAATCTTTAACAGAAAAAATTAATTTTCAACAAAAAAATTCAAGTTCCGACCAAGTAAATAAATTTTAACTCAAAAACAGTAATTTTCCACACAAAAAAAAGAAAAAAAATTTTCAACAAAATAGTGAAAGTTTCAACTGAAATAATTAAATTTGCAGTAAAAAATTAATTTTCAGGCAAAGAAGAAACGAATTTTAAACAATATAGCTTATTTACCAACAAAAGCAATGAATTTTTAACTACAATTATGAATCTCCAACAGAAAAAATTAATTTTCAATAAAACAGTTTAAATTTCATCCAAGAAATTAAATGTTCATTCAAAAAAAGATGAATTCCGAAACAAAAATGTAGTAATTGATATTTCAACTAGAAAAGATGCATTTTTAACAAAATACATAAATTTTCAACTAAAAAATATAAATTGTCAACCAGAAATTGAATAGGTTCAATTTCAAACAAAGAGATGAATTTTCAACAAAAAAGATAGTACATATACTTAGTTGGAATAGTTACATTTTCGGAAAAAAAAATTTCCAGCAAAAAATCTAATTTCCAAAAAAATAGTTACTATCTTGAAAAAAGAGATGAATTTTCAACTAAAATAATTAAATTTGCAGTAAAAAATTAATTTTCAGACAAAAAAAAACGAATTTTCAACAAAATAGCTAATTTTTCAACCAAAGAAATGAATTTTTAACTAAATGATGAATCATTGTCCGAAAAAATTAATTTTTAACAAAAGTTACTTTTTCAGTTGAAATAAAATAATTTTTCACAGCAAAAATAATACTAATAAAAAAAATAGTAACATTTTCCAAAAAAGTAATAAATGTTCAACTAAAATAATGAATCTCTAATTGGGATAGTTGGATTTGAAACCAAGATGAATTTTCAAGCAAAAAGATTTATTTTTAACAAAAAAGCCGAATTTTCAACTAAAAAAAGATAATGTTCAACTAAAGATTCAACTGCATTAATTATATTTCCAGTCAGGAAAAATAATTTTCAACCAAAGAAAAACCGAATTTCCAATAAAATAGCTTATTATTCAACGAAAGAGATACATTTTTAACTAAAATGATAAATCTTCAACTGGAATAGTTAAATTTCAAATGAAAAGATGAGTTTTCAATCAAAAAGATTAATTTCTACCAAAAAAAGGAATCTTCAACTAAAAAAGCTTAATTGTTAGCCAAAAATTAAATAGTTAAATTTTCAGTTAAAAAATTAATCTACAACCTAAAATGATGGAACTAATAAAAGAACAACAAAATGATAGAATATTCAATTGAAATAGTTACATTTTCAGTTTGAAAAAACTAATTGAAAAAAAGATCGTTACGTTTTCAAAGAAAGTGATGAATTTCGAACTAAAATGATGAATCTTCAACTGGAATCGTTAAATTTTAAACAAAGTGATGGACTTTTTCAACAAAATCTTTTTTAAACAAACATTTTCAACAAAATTCATGAATTTTCAGCTAAAAAAGATCAATTTGCAACCATATAGTAAAATAAAATATTAATTTTTAACCAAACTGATGAATTTTTAACTAAAATGGTTAATCTTCAACTGAACTAGTTCAATTTTGAAGAAAAAGATTAATTTTGAACTAAAAGAGAGCTTTTTTAAACGAAAAATTGAAGTTAAATTTTTAATTAAAAAAATCAATGTTTAACCAAAGAGATGAGTTTTTATCTAAAAAGATGGAATATTAAACTGAGTAGTTAAATTTTCAGTTTAAAAAAAAATTAATTTCCAACTGGAACAGTTAAATTTTCAGCGAAAAAAAAAATTTTAGCCAAAGAAATAACGAAATTTTAACAAAACAGCTCACTTTTCAACTAGAGATGGGTTTTCAATTAAAATAGTGAATTTTCATATAATATAATGAATCTTCAACTAAAAAATATATTAATTTTCAATAAAAAACAGTGGTATTCAACCAAAAAGAGGACTTTTCAACATGAATTACATTTTGAAAGAAAAATGTTCCGGTCAAGAGAGACAAAAATTACAAGCTGTTAAATTTTCAAGCAAAAAGATTAACTTTTTACCAAAAGGAACGAATTTTCAACCAAAATTAGAATACTTGAACTTTCATTAAAAAAATTAATTCCAAACAAATAAAAATACGAATTTTAAATAAAATAGTTAAATACAGTAATATAAAGCTACTTTTACAAATGAAGAATCATTTTGATTCAATTTTATATCTTTATCTCACGAAAAAATTATGACTTGAAAAAAATTTCCTGTCATCAGGTTTTCCGGGTACGATAGACATCCTAATCATCCAAAATATACTCCAAATTATTCAAAGATCAAAAAAAAAAATATTTGCACAATTAGAAAAAAAGTAGAAAATTGTAAAAAAAAAATTTTTATTTTCCCGATACACGTACCCATACATGGACATTTAATTTTGTGGTTATGTATTCCATATGGACCAACCCGTCCAACTCAAATTGCTTTAGTCGAATAAAATACAAATGAACTAGCAAGAAAAATTAATGGAAATAAAACGTGAATACTCTAGATTTATAACTTACATCAACATGTACACTTTCTTCGCCTTCACAGGTAAAAGACTTGATATCCGGCTTCAAAAAGATTTGGTAATGATATGGACAAACGTCAGTAGGTAGTCTTTGAAACTCTTTCTTTTCTGAAGTCATTGCTACGTTTAGTTCTCCGGCCTTGAAACTGTATATTCTGTACTGATTTGTTGAATTTCTATCAATAGGTGAATGTTTTAACGTATTCAGTTGGAAAAAAATACTTTTCTCTTTCTGCCGACTCACAACCACCCGTCTAAAACGGCTATAACCTCGTGAACAACATGAAGAAGCTTGTGAACGGAGAACAAGTACACCTCGTGAAATCATCACCGCCATCTTTGTTCTCGTAAATCCCTACCCGGACAAAACACTCCAAATTCAGACATGTTCTACGTTAATTATAAATATCTAATATTTTCTAATTCAAAGGATTTTCGGTCATCAAATTGTCTCTGTATTCATTTATTAATTAGCTTTTGAATAGTATCAAAGAGGCGAAGAATTGACAACAAAGATATTATAAATCTAGATGCGGCTCCTCACTAGCGAACCTATGATAAGTTCCAATAACTAAAAAAATGTCATTGGTTGAAAAGAAATAGACATATCCGTATCTCTTTTTAACTAATAGCATTTTATAGTTCTTGGACCTTATGATAGGTTCGCTAGTGCGGTGCCGCATCTAGGTTTCTGTTTGCTTGCAGCGCTACCATCATTCTTACGGCTTATTGAACAAGTTTGTCAAATAAACTAACCTGCTGAGATAATATATCATGATCCTTGGATATTGAAGCTGAGCATCTTTCATCATGTCTCTTTCGTGTTGGCATCTGATTGTCAATTTGTCGTCAAATGCGTCCTTAGAATTATTTAGAATCTTTGGAATTAATTTGATCAATTTGTCAATATCATGACTACATCAAAGGAATTAAATATAGCGAGGAAAAATCTCGTCGCTTCTCTGGGTGAAAATTCTAAAATGTAAGTCCTTTTTTACTATAATCTATAGTACTGCAAGCTTTGTGTGGCGTTTTGACAGTGTAAAATTAACTTTATTTTCTAAGCCGAATTTCCAGGTTTCTCACATAATATTTTTTAAGTAATGAAAGTAAACTTCACTGTTTATTTAAACTACTATCCTTGGGTGAATAAACTATCAATATTTTTATTAGTTCATAGGCTTCACAGCATTTCTCCTATTCCACGCTTTTCCCTATTTTCACTCCATTTTATTACTGGAGAATGCATATTTTTTTTATTACAGATTTTATGCTTTGGTTGAAATTAAACTTTTTTGTTGAAAATTCATATTTTTGGGTGAAAAATTTAACTGTTTTGTAGAGAATTCAACAAGATGGTTGATTTTTTTTCTTTATTGAGTGAAAAATCTTTTCTGGTTAAAAGTGGAAGCGTCTAGTTCAAAATTATTCTGTTTTGCTTGAGGATTTAACTCTTTTGTTGAAAAATTGTCTTTTATGATTGAAAATTGATCCTTTTAAGTTGGAAATTCGATATGATTGAAAAATCACGTAATTTGTGGAAAATTCGTCATTTTCGGTACAAAATTAAACTTCTTTGTCAGAAATGCATCTTTTTGGTTCGAAGTTCAACTATTACATTTTTTGTCAAAATTTCATATTTTTTAGTTAAATATTGAAGTATGTGGTTGAAAGTTGAACCACTTCGTTAAAAATTAATTTTTTGGTTAAGATTCATCTTCTTCAATAAAAATTCATCGCTTTGATTGACATTTTGTTGTTGTTGAAGATGAAATTCAACTGTTTTGTAGAAAATTCAACAAGTTGCTTTTTTTTCTTTATTGACTAAAAAATCTTTTTTGGTTGGAAATTCAACTTTCGGTAAAAGTTCATCTGTTTGTATTAAAAATTCATTTTTTAGTAGTAATTTCATCTTTTTTGGTTAAAATGTAAGCATTTGGTTGAAAATTATTCTGTTTTGCTTAATTATTCAACTATTTTGTTGAAAATCCGTCTTTTATTGTTGAATTCAACTGTTTTAAATTTAAAATTTTAATCTTCTTTGGTTCGAAATTCAACTACTTATTCGAAAGTTGAACTAATTTGTTAAAAATTCATTTTATTGGTTTAAGAGTCATCATTTCCGCAAAAAATTTATTCAAACAGTTGAAATTTTTTTTTTTTTTTGGTTGAAAATTAATTTTTTTTAACTTTTGATTTTAGTCTTCCATTTTGGATTAAAAATTTATCTTTTTCAGTTGAAAATTCAACTACTTGGTTGAAACTACTGCATTAATTTTGTTGAAAATTAGCTATTTTCGATTAAAAATTTATCATCTTAGTCTTAGTCGAGCTGCTTTGTTAACAATTTATTTTTTTTTTTTTTTGGTTGGAGATTCATAATTTTGGATGAAAGTTCATCTCTTTGATTTAAAATTGGTATTTTTTTGTTGTTAAAATTAAATTTTGTAAACTGAAAATTTAACTCTTTCATCTTGGAATAAATTTTTTTTTTCAATTGAAAGAAAATTCATCTTTTTGGTTGAAATATTAACTATTACATTTTTCGTTTAAAACTCATCTTTTCTTAGTTAAAAATTAAAGTACTTGGTTGAAAAAGATTCATCATTTTAGATGAAAATTCCTAATACATCAATTCTGTTAGAAATATGCTATATTTTACTTGAAATGTTAAATATATAAAAAATTCTAAATAGATTTTAATATAGTACTCACATTAATTGTATTTACAAGAAGTTATTCCCTTATTGACCTGTGAATCTTGTTATGAATCCATTTAAAAAAAGTTTTTTTTGCTATATTTTATGGAAAATAAGGATATTATTTTTATTAAATTAATCGTATTTCAATATTTTCAGATACTTTGAGAAAATGAAGCTGTGGTTTCAAATGAAGGTATAATAATTTTTATAATTAAGTTCAGCTGAATTTACCTAAACATGTCAGATATACCCTGTTAAACAAATTTATTTGCTTTTAAATTATCTTTTATGTTAAAAATTCTACTGTTTTGCAGAAAATTCATCTTTTTGGCTTGAAAATTCAAGATTGTGGTAGAAAATTAAACTTTTTGGTTAAAAATCATGTTTTTGTGTTGAAAATGGAACTTTTTTCGTATATAATTCGCCTTTTTGGCTTTAAAGTGAAATATATTCGTGTAAAATTCATGTATTTTTTTTCAAAATTCGTCTTTCTTAATAAAACATTGATCTTCTTCGTCGAGAATAAATATTTTTGGTTGAAAATTTAATAACTTAGTTGAAAATTCATTTTTTTTGGTAAAAAATTTTTTTAAACTGAAATTTAAATACTCCATGTTTGTTTAAAACTATATCCTGTTAATTGGATAAGTTTGGAATTCATCTTTTTTGGTAGAAAAATAATCTTCTTAGTCGAAAATTCATTTTTTTGGTTGAAAATTTAGCAATTTTGTTGAAAATTCGCTTTTTTTTTGGTTCAAAGTTTTGTTTTAAATCAGAATTAATTCTGATTCAGAATTAAACTTATTTGTTGAAAGTCCAACTTTTTGTTCGAAAATTTAACCATTTGGTAGAAAATTAATATACTTTGATAAAAAATTATATTTTTGTATAGAAAATTATTCCTATTTTTTGAAAGTTCAACTTTTTTGTTGAGAATTTAACTCTCTTGTTTAAAATTCATTTTTCTTGATTGAAAATTATCTTTTTGGTTAAAAATTGATCTTTTCCACTTTAAAAGTTCACTATTTTCTAAAACATTGGATTTTTCAGCTTAAAAAATTTACTTTTTTCAGGAAAATTCAACTTTCTGGATTAAAAATTCATCTTCTAAAAAATTCGTCTTTTTGGCATAAAAATTGAACCGTTTTTTGTGTGTTTTAATCTTTTCTGGTTCAAAATTTATCGGTTTGGCCGATAATTCAACTGTTTTGTTAAAAACGGTTAAAATTCACACTTCTGGATAAAAAATTTCTCTGTTGTGGTAGAAAAGTAATCTTTTTTTTTTTGTTGAAAATGCAACTGTTTGGTTTAACATTATTAATCAGTTTCGGTTGAGGTTTCAACTATTTTGTTCAATATTTATATTTCTTTCGTTAAAGTATTAATTATCACATTTTTCTGCGAGAATTCATCTTTTTGGTTGAGAATTCAGTTACTCGTTTAAAAGTTAAACTAATTTCTTAAAAATTAATTGTTTTGGTTGAAGATTCATCATTTGATTTGAAAATTCATCTCTTTAGTTGAAAACTTAAATAATTTGTTGAAAAATCGTTTTTCTTTTGCCTGAGATTTTTTCTAACTAAAAAGTATCTATTCTATTTTTGGTTGAAAATTGATCTTTTTATTTAAAATTTGATCTTTTCTAATTACAGTTACAATTCTTTTATTAAAAATTCATGTATTTTGCTGAAAATTCGTCTTTTTGATAGAAAATGAATCTTGGTTGAAAATCCATCCTTTTTTGGCCATAAATTTCAACTGTTTGGTTGTAAATTAATCAGTTTTGGTTTAGGATTCACCTGTTTTTTTTTTCAAATTCGTATTTTTTGGTTGAATTCAATTGTTTTTGATTTTAAATAAAAATCTGTTTTGGTTCAAATATCAACTATTGCATGTTCGTTGAGAATTCATCTTTTTTGGTTGAACAATAAACTAATAGGTTCAATGGTAAACTAGTTTTTTTAAATTATTTTTTTTTTTTAGATGATGCATACATTATTTGTTTTAATATTCATCTTTCTTGATTGAAAATTCATCTATTTCGTAGCGGATTTAATTATTTTGTTAAAAATTCATCTTTTTGTCTTGAAAATATATTTAGTTTTTGAGTCCTTTTTTCCATTTTGTTATTTATTTCTCTTTAATGAGCCGAAAAGTGAGGTTGTTTGGAAGTCTGGTTTTTAATTGTGTATCTTTTTGATGCTTATTTTGCATAAAATTATTCATGAAAAAGTAGATTTCTTTGTGATCCTAAAAAAAAATTAAATATTTAACTGTTTTGATTGAATTTTAATATTTTTGTTTGAAAATTCGACCATTTGATTGAGAATGCGTTTCTGTGTACTGAAAGTTCAATTATTTGGTTAGAAATTCAACTATTTAATTAAAAATCTATTTTTGGACAATTTAACTATTTTTTCAAAGTTATAATTTTTGTTTGGAAATTCAACTATGTTGCTAAAAATGTATCCTTTTGGATTTCTCTCTGTCATTACAGTCTACGAAAGAGGAGTTCGATTGTGAAGCTCGCAACATCATGACAGAGGACCAAGTTCATTTGCATAATGAATTTCTTCTCTGCTTATTCAACAAAGTACGAGGACTTGCCACAGCTACGACTGTTCCTCGGCCAACAAAAATAAATAATAATACTCACAGTGTTGCACAAAATCAAAAAGATAAGAGATTGCGACTCAAGCGCAAGTACAGATCGGATAAAGCAAATTTTGAAGTGAGTATTCTAGAATCTAGATTTGATAACACAATCATAAAATGCCTATCACTTAAAATTTGTATGAAAAAATTATAAACACTCTTTTATTCAAACAGTGAAAACCTTTTATTGCGACATCCAGATGATTTTATTGGAAATTTCATTAACGGTTCGAAATTTACCAGTTTTTTCGCCAAAATGCGAAAAGAAATAATAGGGCCCTATAAAAAAGTCCAACCATATGTGGTTTATAGATAATTCTTTTCAATTGAAAACGGTGCACACTCTTACCCTTTTTTCTGCGTTTCTCCTTTTTTTGAGGAATTCCTCTATTTTTGAAAAAATTCCCCCTTTTCCCCTTTTTTATTATAAATTAAGTTTAGCTAATAAAAATAAATATTTTCGTTTACGGTGAGGACCCAAAAATGTTAAATGTGTTTTTGATAGACAAGATATTTCTGTTTCCCAACATTGCGGGCCAAGAAAACTTTAACGTACTTTGCTTAGATTCCTAAACAGGGTGTCTAGCGATCTTAAAAACCTTGAAAACAAGGAATTCTCCTTGATTTTTTTTAAACCTCGAAAACCTGTAAACCTTGAATTTTTCACGAGAACCTTGAAGTTGAATTATTATTATTATTTTTTTTGCATTTAAAAAAGTAATTTCATTGAAATGCGAAGAGTAATTTGAATGTTTTAGTATATTATGAAAGAAACATCTTGTTTAGAAAAAATATGCTACTTAAAAGTTTTTTATTTATCAAGATATAATTTATCTTCTGCTTATTACATAATAAATAAAGAGATTTTAAGGCAATTTTTGTAGAATGTACCAATTATTTTATGGATAGCAAAAAACAGACTTTAATATTGTTAATAATTCTATAATTTTTAACTTCTTCTCCGCTAATATAGAATGTTTCAGAAATTAAGTTTTTGTCAGAAATTAAAAAATTATTAGTCGAAAATTTGAATGATTCAGTTTCAGAATTAGAATAAGTTATGGCCATACGACAGATTTTTCGACGGCTTGCCCACTCGGTATTTGAGTGTACACCAGATTTCAAAAGTTTATAAAATATTTTTAAATATTTCACTAGCATTTTTAAACTTTAAACATTTAAAGGATTTCAAAGAGTTAAAAAAGGGTACAGATTTCAAAGATTTTAAAAAAATTTAAAGAATTAAAACGATTTCAAAAGGTTTCAAAACATTTTAGAAGATTTAAAAGTTTTCCCAAAGATTTCGAACATTTCGTTAAGATTTCAAGGATTTCAAAGATTTAAAAAAGGCGTTGTGCATCAGATTTCGAACATTTCACAAAGATTTTAAAACTTTTAAAAGATTTCAAGGATTTTAAAGATTTTAAACGATTTCAATTTTTTTTTAGGAGATATTAACAGATTGCACAAAAGTTTCAAAGAACTCATAAAAAATTCATAAAGATTTTAAAAGAATGCAAAAATTTCAAAGATTTCAACAAGGTTACAGTACACCATATTTCAAAAAATTTTAAATCATCTTAAGTTTTTTTAGAGTATTTCAAACGAATGTAAAAGATTTGAGAAAGTCTTCACAAATATTTTTAATATTCCAACGATCTCAAACGAATACAAAAGATTTCCGAAAGATTTCACAAATATTTCAAAGAATTCATAAAGATTTCAAATCTACTTTGAAAATTTCATAAATATTTCAAAAAATTCCACAGTTTTCATAGATTTCAAAGCTTTCAAGAAGGTAAAAAATTTCAACAAGAGTTCAGTACAACAGATTTTAAAGATTTCAAAACATTTTTAATATTTTAAATGATATTAAAATTTTTTAGAAGATTTCAAAAGATTTAACAAATATTTCAGTGATTTGAAACGAATACAAAAGATTTCAGAAATATTTCAAAGAATTCATAAGGATTTCAAAAGATTTCAAGAATTACAAAGATTTCAAAACATTTAAATGATTTTGAACAATTTTAAAAGGTTTCAAACAAATTTAGAAGATTTAAAAAGATTTTAATGATTTAAAACAAATAAAGAAGATTTGACAAACAAAGATCAAAGAAAGGTTTCACAAATATTTTAAATATTTTATAAAAATTCACAGAAGGAAATTCATATATTTGTGTTGAAAATTTTATTGATTTTCTAGATAATCAGAATTTTAGTTCGAAAATTCAACTATTTGGCTACAAACTTAATTATTTTTTTGAAAATTAAACTATTTGGTTGAAAATTTAATTACTTTCAAAAATCATTCTTTTTGGTTGAAAATTAAAATTTTTGTTGAAAATTTAACTGTTTTGTAGAAAATTCCTCTTTTTGGTTTGAAAAACCTTTCTTATTAGAAAATTCGTTCACTGTGATAGAAAATTCAACAATTTGGTACGGAAATCAGTATTTGTGTTTGAAATTCATATCTTTGGATTGAAAATTCGATTGTTTTTCTATAAAATTTGACTTAGCTTGAAAATTCAGTAATTTGTTTGAAATTTTCTTTCTTGAATGATAAGTGTTTCTTAGTTTAAAATTCGTCTACTACATTTTTTTTCAAGTAAAAATTTAACTATTTAATTTTTGGTTGAAAAAATATCTCTTTTTTAGTTGAAAATTGTTCTTTTTTTGGTAGTAATTACTCTTCTTGGTTGAAAATTAATTTTTTTAACGAAAAATTTAACTATTTAATTATTGGTTGCCAATTTATCTTTTTTAGTTGAAAATTCGTGTTTTGGGTTAAAAAATCAACTATTTTAGTTAAAGATTCATAATTTTAGTTAAAAATTGATCAGTTTGGTTGAAAATTACTTTTTTCAAATAAAAATTCAATTAAATATTCTTTTTTTGGTTGAAAATTAATTTTTTGAAATTCAACTCAACTATTCGGTTGATAAATTGGTCTTTTTAGTTAAAAATTCATGTCTTTTTGAAAAATCGTCTTTTGGTTAAAAATTCACCTATCTTGTTGAAAATGGATTATTTTTACTTCGAAAGTCGAAAATTTAAAGCAGTTTAAATTGAATTTAATACAGTATTCACATTATTTTTATCTAAATTTGCGCTGAATTTTAAGTAGAAGATAATAAAATAAAAATTTGTTTGAATTATTATTTAATTATTTAGTTTATTGATTATTTATAATAAACTCGCGAAACTTTATACATATTCCGAGTCGATTGTTTTAAAAAGTGCAAAATATTCGAATGACTCCGTACATTTTTAAAATGGTCCGATATCTAACGTCATATAAAATTTTTAATAAAATCGTCTGGATGAAGTCGTAGCAAAAGGTTTCTTCTTTTTTAAATACATTTTAATACTTTTTTAATAAAAAGAATATTTATTAATTTTGTTATGTATTTATTTACCTTTTCAAAATTCTCTCTATATAAATGTTTTTTTTGTATTTGCAGCCAGCAGATATATATGTGGAAGTTCTGAATCAAACTTCATCTCCGGTTGGCGATGAACCAATAGGAGCAAATCGTTCAAGTGCCCAGGAACTCGTGCTTCCAGATCGAACGTTTGTTTTAGCAAGATTGATGCTAGCAGCATGGGAGAATAATATGGACGGAGCTGAGGAGAGTACAGCACACATTATTATAGCTGCGACGCAAAATTTCCTGAAGAATATAATCCAAGCAATGGTTACCAGAAGAAAAGGCTTTGCTGTTCGAGATAGAACGTTTATTTACAACATCGGCGAACCAGTGCCCAGTTCCTGGAAAAGAAATACAAATTTTCTCTCCCAGAATGCCATGTTTGAGTAAGAAAATCTCTACTCTATCAATAATAATTTAAAATATTAAAATTAGAGACCTTGTAGTCCAAAATGCTATAAAAACAGGGGGAATAGGGTGATTTTTTACGCCAGTAGGGGAATAAATTATTTTAAATAAAATTACGTATAGATGACTTATTGAATTCAGTTTGGAATTTTTTTAATTTATAAGATTTCAAGTGAAAATATTTTGCATTTTCAACAAAATACTTGAATTTTAAAACAAAAAGTTGGAAATGTAATAGTTTAATTTTTAGTTGGAAAAATTGGATTCCAATTAAAAAATAAAAACGAATTTTCAACAAGCGACTTAAATTTTCAACTAAGTAAATTCCTTTTTCATAACAAATAATTAATTTTTAACCAGTTACCGAATAGTTACATTTCAAACAAAAAAGACGATTATTTTCGACGATAGATTAATTGTTACCAAAAAAGTTGAATGTCAATAAATAAGATTAATTTTTCTGCCCAAAAAGACTAATTTTCAAGAAAAGATTAAATTTTTAAAGATGAAAAATCGTTTTTTTTTTTTTTGTAAAACTGTTGACTTTTTTACCGGAAAAGATGAATTTTCAACAAAAAAGTTAATTTTAAAACCAGAAAGTTGAAGTTTAAACGAAAAAAGATAAGTTTTCAACCAAAAAAGGAATCGCTGAATTCTCAGTTCAAAAATAAATTTTCAACAAAAAAAAAACAATTTTTCAACAAAATAGTTACATTTTTTATCTAAGATGTGAATTTTCAACTAAAATGATACATTCCTAAACGAAACATGGATTTTTAACAAAATTGTGCAACTTTCAACGTGAAAAAAAATTCTACCAAAAAAGTAGAATTTTAAACAAAATAAATGAATTTTAAACCAAGTAATTGAATCTTCAACTGAAAAAGATAAATTTTTAACCTAAAATAGCATAATTACATTTTCAATTTTAAAAAATTATTTTTTTATGAATGAAATAAAGTTTCAGCAAAATAATTAAATTTTCAATAAAAATATTAATTTTCAACTAAAATTGTGCATCTTGAACTGAAGTAGTTAAATTATTAATTTGTAAAGAAATATCTAACTAAGAAACAACAGCTTATCAATAAAATGCTACATTTTCAACCATGGAACTTTCAGCGAAGAAGATTTATTTTCTACCAAAAAAGGCAATTTTTAACTGAAATACATGAACTTTCAACCAAGTAATTGAATTTTTAAAAATACTTAAATTTTTAATAACAAAAATTAATTTAATTGTTAAATTTTTAATACAAAAATTAATTTATTAGTTAAATTTTTAATACAAGAATAGATTTAATATTTTAATTTATGATAAAAAAATTAATTTTTAACCAAAATTATACGTCCCCAACAAAAAAAATGAATTTCTATCAAAGTAGTGTAACTTTCAACCAAAAAGATTTATTTTCGACCAAAAAAGGCAAATTTTAGACGAAATACATGAATTTTTAACTAAGTAATTGAATTTGCAACAAAAAATGTAATAGTTACATTTTCAATGGAAAAAAAATTACAAAAAAATTAAATTTCAACAAAATAGTAAAAATCTTAATGAAAAAAATAGTTTTCAACTAAAATTATGCATCTTTAACTGAAATAGTTAAATTTTCATTTCTTTCGAAATAAGTTTTTAACCAAAAAACACCAAATTTTAAACGAACTACATGAACTTCCAACCAAAAAGTGAAAATTTACGTTTTCAATATAAAAAATTTTTACAAAAAAAAACAAAGTTTCAACAAAAAAGATAAATTTTTGATTAAAAAAATTAATTTTCAACTAAAATTATGAAATTCCAACAAAAATAGTTAAATTTTCAATTTAAAAATAAATTTACAACCAAAAAACAACAATTTTTCAATAAAATAGTTAAATCTACAAC
>JAUELO010000155.1:613586-625354 GCA_032357855.1 Amphibolips quercusostensackenii | reverse complement strand
TGAGATCCTATGTGATATGAAAGAAGGCGGAAATTTCCATCTGGTGGGACGAATGAGAGTATCCTTTCAGACTGAAAAAAAATACCCGAAATAGTAAAAAGGCACGAAATTATTGATAATTGTACGTTTTTCAGTTTAAAAAATTTGTATTCAAACAGTTTTGAATTAAAATGTCCAAAACAATGAAAACAGACGACAATTTCTCAAATGAAAGCCTTAAAAATGAAACATTTCAGAACTAGGCACTGAAAATTGGATTCTTTTTTTATTTGAAAATGTTCTAAAATATTGAACATTTAAAAATCAACTTAAAATAACAATTCGAATTGAAAGAATTAAATCTGTGCCATTTTAAAAATTGAGTTCATACCGATCTTGTTTTATACCATATTTTTTTAATTTTCAATGTATCTTAAAATTTCTCGATTTTTGGTTGAAAATTTATTAAAATGTATTATTTAAAATTGGAAAATATGACATTGTAAATTTTCAAGAATTAAAAAGTTTTAATTTTGACATTAAAATTGAAATAGTTAAATTTTGGAAAGTATAATTTATTAACAATTTGAAAATCCTTAATTTTTAAACGACCTAAATTTACTTAAAATAATTGAAATTTAAAAAACGTTTTATTGTCACAATTCTTGGTGCAAAATGAATTAATTTTAGATTTGAATATTTTTTAATTGTTTGTTTTTAATTTTAAATGTTCAGAATTGTCTGGTTCTTTAAATTCTTTAAAATCGTAGATTGTAGAATATCACATTAAAGGAAATACTTGCACAATTTTTAGCAATTCAACTCGAAAGCCTTATAATTGTAAAATATCAAAAATTGAGATCATAGCGATCTTGTTTTATAAAACTATTTGAATTTTTAATTTATCATCTTAAATTTGCCCAACTTTTTGGAGATTTTAAAAAATGAATCATTTAAGATTAAAAAATTATTAAAATTATTGTCAGGATTCTTGGTGAAAATTTAATAGTTTCAGATTTAAACGTTTAAAAAATTTTTGTTTTTAATTTAAACGTTCAAAATTGTGTGGTTCTTTTTATACCTTCAAAATCGTAGATGGTAGAATATCACAATGAAAGGCCTGATAGTTTCAAAATGTTCAGCTTAGAGAATTTGTGATTAAAAACTTGTAATTAAAAATTTGTAATTAGACGCCTCCTAAATAAATTTAAAAAATTACAAATTAAGACAATTTTTTTATTCGAGCCTTAAAAATGACAAGATTTTAGAACTAAGCATTTAAAATTGAATTATTTTTTATTCGAAAATGTTCCAAAATATTTAACATTCCAAAATCAAATTTAAAAAAAAATACAAATTGAAAGGCTTGAAATTATGCAATTTTCAAAAATTAGGTTCATAGCGATCTTGTTTTATATTTTTTTTTTCAATTTTCTATGTAATATCTTAAAATTGACCGATTTTTTGTTGAAGATTTTAAAAAATGATTCAAGAATGATAAGGTTTAATTATGCAATGAAAATTAAAATGGTTAAATTTTGAAAAGTATAATTAACAATTTAAAATTTTTTAATTTTTAAACGATTTGAATTTACTTGAAGTAATTGGAATTTTAAAGTATTTGAATATAAAAAAGTTTTATTGTCACAATTCTTGGTGGAAATTTAATTAATTTTAAATTTAAATATTTTAAAATTGTTTGGTTTAAATTTTGAACGTTCATAATTGTCTGGTTCTTTAAATTCTTTAAAATCGTAGATTGTAGAATATCACATTGAAAGGCTTGATGGTTGCACAATTTTTATCCTAAAGAATTTGTAATCAAAAATTTTTAATTAGATGTCTTCTGAATAAATTAAAAGATTTTAATATTAAGACAATGATTTCTCAAATTCAAACCAAAAAAATGAAAAGATTTTAGAATTAAGCATTGAAAATCGACTTTTTTTATTCGGAAATGTTCCGAAATACTGAACATTTAAAACTCAACTTGAAAACAAAAACAATTCGAATTGAAAGGCTTAAAATTGTGCAATTTTAATAATTGGGGAGATTGCTTTGTATTCCTTTTTATAATTTTTAATTTTCAATGTTATATCTTAAAACTGCCCAATTTTCGGTTAAAGATTTTTAAAAATTAAGCATTTAAAATTAAAAAATATTTTATAGGAAAATTTCAAAAGTGAATAAGTTTTAATTTGGAAATAAAATTGAAATAGATGAATTTTGAAAAGTGTGATTAACAATTTGAACATTTTTAATTTTAAAACGATTTAAATTTACTTAAAATAATTGAAATGTTAAATGGTTTGAATATAAAAAAGTTTTATTGTCATAATTCTTTGTTAAAATTTTTAAAATTTGAGGTGTAAATATCTTTAAATTGTTTGGTTTCAATTTTGGTTAGTTTTAAATTTAATAATTTTAGATTTCAATATCCTAATTTGTTTGGTTTTAATTTTAAACGTTCAAAATTGTCTGGTCCTTTAAATTCTTCAAAATCTTAGATTGTAGAATATCACATTGAAAGGCTTGATATTTGAAAAATTTTCAGCTTGAAGAATTTCTATTTGAAAAGTTTGGATTAAACGCCTCCTGAATAAATTCAAAAAATTAAAAATTAGGACAATAATTTTTTAAATTGGAACATTTGAAAATGAGAAGATGTTCCAACTAAGCATTGAAAATTGAATTATTTTTTATTCGAAAATGTTCCAAAATATTGAAGATATCAGAGTCAATTTTTAAAGAAAACAATTTCGAATCGAAAGGTCTAAAATTGTGCAATTTTAAAAATTGGGATCGTAGCCATTTTTCACATTTTTTTTTTTATTTTTTATTTTCAATGTGATATCTTCGAATTGTCAGATTTTTATCTAAAGATTTTTAAAATTGGAAAATTTCTATATTTCTGAATGGTTTCGATTTTAGAAATCTACTTTTTCATGCTGAACGAGAAGTTTTCCATTTTCCTCTTTCATAAGTTTTAATGTTCTTATAAAAATTGAAATAGTTGAATTCGGAAAAGTATAATTGAAAATTAGAAAATTTTTATTATTTAATGACTGAAATTTGAAAATTGAAATTAATGATGATGAAAAATCAATTTAATGATTCAATTTATTTTTCAATGCAAATTGTTAAATTTTAAGCAGTTAGAATTGAAAATTATTTAAATTAAAAAATTTTCAATTTTCAATTATTCAATTTTCAATGCTTTTAATTTTTAATTATCTAATTTTGAATGCTTTTAATTTAAAATTATCCAATTTCCCAAATTTGAATCGGGATTTCATTCAAAATAAAATTCTTCAATTCTGATATAGTTTTTCGCATTTAATTCAAAAATTACTTAAACTTAATATTCAAGAATTGGTTTACTAATGGATATTTAAATTGTTTATATTTTAAATGTTAGGAAATAAAAATCCAGCGTCATGAATAAATAATTCAATCAATAAAAAACAAGCAAAAAATAAATAAAATAATGAATGTAATATTTGAGCAAAATATGATTTAATATTTTCAATTACCTCCCATCTTTTAAATCTGACACAAGGGTGGAAACTAACATCGTCAAAGAGCCTTGGATTGACAAAAGATAGTGTCAGATCCGGCATTCCACTAAGTTTAATACAGCAGTCAATCTAGAGCAAAATATAATTTTAATATTATTTTAAGATAATGTGGTGTGTGCTTTAATTAATAAATAATAATTAATAATTAATAGCATACATATCCCTGTATTTCTGCAAAAACAGTGGCACCAGTTCTATCAATTATTGCGTCAACTTCTTCGACAACGTCAAAATATGCCTCGTTATTCGTATACTTAACACCAGTTCTTCTCCACGGAACGTTAGACAACTGTCCACTTGGCAAAATTGCACTTACGCTGTAAATACCGAAAATAAATTTTTTTTTCAAAATTTCATGCATATTCGTTTTTAAGACTACAATTTTCCAAAATTATAATTATAATTATATGATTGAAATATTACATATATATATTATTAATTTATATATTTATTTTTATATATTACTTTCTTAGATATATATCATTATATTACTTTGTATATTATTATTTATATTTGACAATTCAATAATTAATTATAATTATTTATCAAACCAAGGTGTCTAGCGTTTCTTAAAAAAAATTACAGGACTTTTTCAGGTTTTCCAGGATAAAAAAATTAATTTTTTCCGATAGCTTTTTTTTTGCAGTGAAAAAATACTGTTCACGAAACAAACTAGAAATTGTAGGTCTACTGACACTAAAAAAGGTTTTTTTTTTCAAAATCATTAAAGTCAGTTTAATTATATGTGTGATGAGCTTTTTTTCAGAATTGGTTTAATTTTTAATCAAACAATTAAATCTTTAACAAAAAAGCAGATAAACTTTTAACCAAGAAGACGAATTTTCAACAAAATAATTTAATTTTCAATGAAAATTATGAATCTTTAACAAAAAAAAAGAATTTTTAAAGAAGTAGTCAACCTTTTAACCCGGAAGTTTGATTTTCTAATCAAAACGACTAATTTTCAACAAATACACATTTTTTCTGTCAAGAAAGAGAAAAAATTTCACCTAAATTGTTGCACTTTTAAGTCAATAAAAAAATTGATCTTTTAACAAAAAAAAAGAGTTTTTAACAAATTGAACTTTCAACTAACGATATAAATTTTCAACAAAAATTATGATTCTTCAAATAGAAAATAGAAAAATTAATTTTTCAACAACAAAAAACGAATTTTCAAGAAAATTGTTAAATTATAAATCAAAGTAGTGAATTTCAAATCAAAATGATGAATCTTTAACTGGAATAGTTGAATTTGCAACCAAAAATATGAATTTTCAGTCTAAAAAATAAACGAATTTTCAACAAAGTAGTTAAATTTTCAACCAATAATCAACAATTTCGTATCAAAAAGATGGATTTTTAACAAAATACAAGAATTTTTATCTAATTGCTTCAATTTTCAAATTAAAAATATAAATTTTTAACCAAATAGTTGAATTTTCAATTGATTAAAAGATTATTTTTCAATCACATAGTTAAATTTTCAACCAAAGTGATGAATTTGAAACTAAAATGATAAATCTTCAATTGTAATAGTTGAATTTCAAACCAAAAGGATAAATTTACAACCAAGAACATTAATTTTCTACAAAAAAAAACAAACGAATTTTCAAAAAAATACATGATTATTCAACTAGATTAATGTATTATTCATGTGAAATGCATAAATTATCAATTTAAACAATTAATTTGTAACAAACAAACAAAATTTTGAACAAAATAATTAAATTTCTAGTTAAAAAAAAATAATTAGAAGCAAACGAATTTTTAACAAAAAAGTTCAATTTTCAACCAATGAAATGAATTTTCGATAATAAAAAACCAAGAGGATTAATTTTCTACCAAAAAGGACGATTTTTTAACAAAATAGTTGAATCCACTAATATAAAATTACTCTTAAAATCAAAAATGTAAAAAACATGGTTATTTAATTTTATATTATACTTTTTTAAAAATTTTGACACTCGAAAAAATTCCCTGGCTTTGAAAAAAATTCCCTGACATTTTCAGTTTTCTCTAGCACAAATTTAAAAAACTATTTTTTCTTAAAGGGAACACAAATTCCTGAACCATAAGCAAAATTCAAGGACTTTTCCAAGTTTTTCAGAATAAAAAAATTAATTCTTCCAGGCAGTTTTTTTACAGTGAAAAAATACTTTTTACGAAACATACTATAAATTGTAGGTCTAGTGACACTAAAAAAGTTGTCATATGGAAAATTACCCCCAAACTCTGATTTTATGGTCAAAAATCAAAATATTAAAAAAATTCCAATCCAATCATTTTTTTCTGTTAATGTAACCAAAGTCAGTTCAATTCCGTGTGTAATGAGCTTTATTATTAGAATTAGTTTAATTTTTAATCAAATAATTAAATTTTCAACAAAAAAGTTGAATTATTAACCAAATTGTTAAATTTTCAACATAAAAAGATGAATTTTCAGCTAAATTATCCAATTTTTAAACAAAAAAATTAAACTTCAACCAAAAACAGTTGAATTTTCAACAAAAAGATGAATTCTCAATCAAAACGTCGAATTTTTAACCAAGAAGATCAATTTTTTATCAAAAATCAGGAATTTGCAACAAAATAGATGAATTTTCAACTAAATAGTTCAATTTTCAACTACAAAAGATAAGCTTTCAGTAAAAAAAATGCTCAATGAAATAATTGAATCTTCAACCAAAAATATGAATTTTCAACTAAAATGATGAATCTGTACACAAGAAAATGAATTTTTAAGAAAGTAGGTCAACTTTTAACTCATAAGTTAAATTTTCTGATCAAAAAGACGAATTTTCAACAAATAAAAATTTGTTTAGTCCAGAAAAAGAAAATATTTCATTCAATTTGCTGAAATTTTAAACCAACAAAAAATTAATTTTTTAACCGAAAAAAATAGTTTTAAACAAAGCAGTTAAAGTTTCAACCAACGAGATGAATTTTCAACAAAAATTATGAATCTTCGAACAAAAACAAAATGAATTTTTTACAAATGAGTTTAATTTTAAAATAAGTAAATGAATTTTCAACCAAATAGTTGAATTTTCAAATCAGAAAAATTAATTTTGAACCAAAAATGATAAAGTTAAAATTACAATTTAAAAAATAAATAATTTTACCATAACAAAAAACGAATTTTGCAAGAAAAAAATGTTAAATTTTCAAATAAAGTGATAAATTTCAACCCAAAAGAGTAATTTTCATTTAAAAAACGAATTTTACATAAAGTAGGTAAATTTTCAATCAAAAAGATGAATTTTCATTCAAAATGGGGAAACTTCAAACACAACAATGAATTTTAAACAAAGTAGGTCAGTTTTCAGCAAAAGGACGAATTTTTAACTAAATAATTTAATTTTTAACAAAAGAGATCAATTTTAATTAAAATTATAAATAATGAAGTTAAACTTTCAACCCAAAAGTTAAATTTTTTAATAAAAAAGACGCATTTTGAACAAGAAGATTTAATGAAAAAAGAAGAAATTTCAGGCAAAAAATTGATTTTCTACAAATAAAGATAATTTTTTCAACTAAAAAGAACAATTGTCAACTAAAAATGGAAAAATTACATTTTTAAGTAAAATATTAGTTTTAAATAAAAATATATGTTTTTAGCAAAACAGTTAAATTTTCAACCAAAATCATCAATTTCCTACCAAAAATAAAAGACAAACTTTCAACAAAATATATGAATTTTCAACCAAATTTGTCAATTTTCATGTAAAAAGGATATATTTTCAACCAAACAGTTAAATTTTCAAATAAAATCATTAATTTTTTGCCAAAAATAAAGTAGTTGAATTTTTAGTAAAAAAAAATTAATTTTGCAACAACAAAAAAACGAATTTTCAAGAAAATTGTTAAATTTTAAATCAAAGTGATGAATTTCAAACTAAAATGATGAATTTTCAACTGTAAGTTAAATTTTATACCAAAAATATGAATTTTCAAGTGAAATGATGAATCTTTAACTAGAATAGTTGAATTTTCAACCAAAAAGATGAATTTTCAGTCAAAAAAATAAACGAATTTCAACAAAATAGGTAAATATTTCAGCCAAAGAGATTAATTTTTTTATCAAAATGGTGAATTTTGAAACAAAAAGTGGAATTTTAACAAAGGAGTTAAATTTTCAAACAATTAGTTGAATGTTCAACAAAAAATCATCAATTTCCTATTAAAAAGATAAATTTTCAACAAAATACATTAATTTTCATCCAAACACTTGAATTTTCAAATAAAAAAAATTAATTTTTTAATGAAAAAAATTAATTTTCAAATAAAAAACAATTAATTTTCAACAAAAAATGAAATAGTTGAATTTCCAGTAAATTTTCAACCAAAGATAGGAATTGTCAATTAAGAAGGTGAATCTTCCAACAAAAAAAATAATTTTTACCAAGTGAGTTTAATTTTCTGAGAAGTAGTTGAATTTTTAACCAAAACCATTAAATTTCTAACAAAAAGACGAATTTTCAAATCAAAAATATAAATTTTTAATCCAATATTTGAATTTTTTTCAATTACTTAGTTAAATTTTCAACCAAAGTGATGAATCGTAAACTAAAATGATGACTCTTCAATTGCAATAGTCCAATTTTAAACCAAAAAGATAAATTTTTAACCAAGAAGATTGATTTTTTACCAAAAAAAAAAAAAAAAAAAATTTCAAGACAATATATGAATTTTCAACTAAAGAAAGTAAATTTTCAACCAAAAATTGAAAGTTAACTTTTCAGTCAAAATCTTAATTCTCAAGTAAAAAGATGAATTTTCAGCTGGAATAGTTGAATTTTGAACCAAAAAAAAATAAATTTTTTACAAAAAAAACGAATTTTTAAGAAAATACATGAATTTTCAATTAAAGAAAGTTAATTTTCCACCAAAAATTGAAAGTTAAATTTTCAGTTAAAAGGTTAATTTTCGAGTGAGAAATTAATTAAAAAAGCGAATTTTCAACAAAATAGTTCAATTTTCAACCAAAGAAATGAATTTTCAACCAAAAAAGATTAATTCTCAACGAAAAATATAATAGTTTATATAAAAAAAAAAGAGATTTTAATGTTAAATAAAGAACAGATGAAATAACATAATAGAGACGAATTTTCCACATGAGTTAAATTTTCAACTAAGAAATATTCTTCAGTCAGGGGAAATAAAAAATGTCCACCAAACTGTTGAATTTTAAAGCAAAAAGAGGAATTTCCAACAAAGAGGATTAATTTTCTACCAAAAAGGTTGTATTCTTAACAAAATAGTTCAATCCACTAACATAAAATTACTTTTACAAATGAAAAAATATTGTTATTTAATTTTACATTATAATTTTTTTTTAAATGTAGCTACTCTCTCGAAAAAATTCCCTGGGTTTAAAAAAATTCCTTGACATTTCCAGGTTTTTCCAGCACAAATTTAAAAACATTTTTTTTTCTTTAAGGGAATAAAAATTCCAGGATCATGAGCAAAATTCAAGGACTTTTCCAGGCCTTCAAGGATTTCTAGGAGGCTAGACACCCAAATTAAACAAATAATTATTTTACTTACTTGGATTTTCCTGTGACTGTATTTGCGATTGTACGTAAGATATTTGGGGGTTTTATCAACTCTTTGAGAATATTAGACTCTGTAGCCAATGGAAATCCATTATCTAACATTTCATCCAATAATTCATACACAACTACATTATTTTCCTTGATGATAGTTTCTGTACATTCGTTAAAATAATCTTCAAAAGTATCCACTACTCTGTGTAGAAATTCTATTACAAATAGAGGAGGAACTGAAAATATAAAAAATGTTGGCAATTATATTTCATAATATTTTGGGAAATTAACGCTGGTGTAGGCGTGGCCTGGCGCCGACAGGGTACATTTTTTGGAAGGCCTGGCGGCGCCAAAAGTAAAATTTTTAACAAAAAGTTACTTTTCAACCAAGAAAAATAAATTTTCAATCAGAAGGATGACTTTTCTACGATAAAAGATAAATTTTCAATCCAAAAGGATACATTTTTAACAAAATAGTTGAATTTTCGAACAAAAATAATGAATTTAACAAAATAGTTCAATTGTCCAATAATAATTAGATTTTGAATAAAATAGTTGAATTTCTAACGAAATAGTTAAATTTTCAAACAAAGGAGATTAAAATTTAATCAAAATAGTTCAATTTTCAAGCCGAAATTATGAATTTTTAACAAAATAGTTGGATCCTCTAACAAGCAGATGAAGTTTTAAGCAAGAAAGATGAATAATAAAACAAATAGTTGAATTTTCATCTAAAAAATATATTTTTTGGCCCAAAAATGGAATCGTGAAATTTTTAGTTAAAAAAATTAATATTTAAAAAAAACGAATTATCTTCAAAAAGTTAAATTATACCAGAAAAGACGAATTTTCAACCAAATATTTTAATCCGCAACCAAAAAGATGACTTTTAATCAAAGAAGTTTTAACAAACAAGATTTTACTATAAGAAAATTAATTTTTAACAAAAAAAAATGAATTTTTAACAAAAAAGTTAAATTTTCAGCCAAAGAGGTAAATCTTAACAAAATTAATTCTTGGAAAAGAAGTTCAATCAACTAGTTGAATTAAAAAAAAAACTAACAAAAAAGATCATTTTCAACGAAATAGTTTAGTTTTCTGCCAAATTATTAAATAATAATGCATCATCTAAAAGAATTAGTTAAAAAAAAACTAATTTAACTTTAAACCTAGTAGTTTATTTTTCAATCAGAAAACATGAATTCTTCCTAAAAAAAAAGCAGGTGAATCCTCAACCAAAACTGATTAATTTATAACCAAACAGTTGCAATTTATGACCAAAAAATGAAATTTCAACTAAGAAGATCCATTTTCTCCTAAAAAAATACGAATTTTTAATGAAATAGTTGAATTATCAACTAAAAAAGATCTATTTTAAAATAAAAAAATCAATTTTCAACCAAAAATGGAATATGTACTTTTTATTCAGAAAAAAATAATTCTCAACTGAAATAAAAACGAATTTTCAAAAAATAAGTTAAATTCTCAACCATCGAAATGAATTTTTAAATAAAATGATGCATCTTTAACCAAAACAATTCATTTTTAACAAAGTAATTCAAACTTTAACCAAGTAGATTAATTTTCAGCCAAAAAAGATGCATTTTCGCAGAAAAATGTAATAATTAATATTTAAAAAAAATACGATTATTCAACAAAATAAATAAAACCTCAACCAAAACAGATTAATAATTTTGAACCAAACAGTTGCATTTTTAACCAAAAAGATTATTTTTCTATAATAGAAGATCAATTTTCAATCAAAAAGTTGTATTTTCGACCATACAGATAAATTCTGAAAAAAAAGATTAAAATTACACCAACAATTCAATTTTTGAGCCAAAAATACTAATTTTTTAGAAGTTTAATTTTCAACCCGAAAAGTTGAATTTTCATGAAAAAAGTTCATTTGCAACCAAGAAAGATGACTTTTCTACCATGAAAGATGAATTTTTGACAAAAAGTAAAATTTTTAAGCTAAAAAGTCAAATGTTTTAGAAAACAGTGAACTTTTAAATAGGAAAAGATGAATTTTTAACAAAAAAGATAATTTACAATCAAGAAAGATCAATTTTTAAGAAGAGAGTTGAATTCTCAACTAAAAAGTTGAACTTTCAACAAACAAGAATAATTTTCTGCTCCAAAAAAGGAGCCTTTTCAACAAAATACATGGATTTTCTACCAAGCACTTGAATTTCTTAACTTATTAAATATACAGGATACGGTTTTAACTAAAAATAGAATAGTTTATTTTTTAGATAAAAAAATAATTTTTAACAAAAAAAAATGAATTTGCAACAAAGTTGTTGAACTTTCAACCACGAAGATTCAATTTCAATCAAGAAAGACGAATTTTCAACAAATCTACTTAATATTAAAGCCGAAAAATTTAATTATCTACAAAAAGATGAATTTTCTATAAGACAGTAGATTTTTAAAAATAAAAGTTAATTTAAAAGCAAATAGTTGCGTTTTTAACTATAATTATGAATCCTTAATAAGGAAATTTTTTTTTTTTTCAACCAAAAAGACGAATTATCTACAAAAACGCTAAATTTCCAACCCAAAAATAAGAGTTTTTACCCAAAAAGTTTAATGTTCAACAAAATAGTTTAAGTTTTTACCAACTTGTTGGATTTTCAACCAAGAAAGATCAATTTTC
>JAUELO010000155.1:490926-511166 GCA_032357855.1 Amphibolips quercusostensackenii | reverse complement strand
CCTTGAAAAAGTTATATTCATAATTTATAAAAGTCGCCTTCTTTTGTTGAACACAACTGTTTTTGATTTAAAATAAAAATATTTTTTGTTGGAAATATCAACTAGTACATTTTTTGTTGAGAATTAATCTTTTTTGGATGAAAATTCAACTACTTAGTTAAAAGATAAACTTTTTTAAATATTAATTTATTGTTTGAAAATTAATTTTTTTAAATAAAAATTTAATGTACCAGTTGAACCTTAAAAATTAGTTTATTTTATTTAACAGTTTTTAAACTCATAATTTAACTGTTCGATATTTGGTTGAAAATGTATCTTTTTTGTGAAAATTCATTTCTTTTGGTAAAAAATTAATCTTCTTGGTCGAAAATTGATCTTTTTTGTTGAAAATTTACATATCTCAGTTAAATATTTATAATTTTAGTTGAAAATCAATTTTTTTTCTTACAAATTCATCTATTCTAGATAAAGATTTGTCATTTTCATTGAAAATACATCCCTTTGGTTGAAAATTTAACTATTTTGTGGAAATTTTTTTTCTTTTTTAATTAATTTTTTTTTTCAATTAAAATTTAACTATCCCAGTTAAAACTTGATTTATTTAGTTAAATCTTAGTTTATTTTTGGTTGCCAATTAATTTTTTTTAACTCAAAATTTAAATGTCAATATTTGTTGAAAATTCATTTTTTTTGTAAAAAAATTAATCTTCTTAGTTGAAAATTATCTTTTTGGTTGAAAATTATTATTTTTTTGCTTAAAAATTAAACTTTGTTAGTTGAAGATTTATCATTTTAATTGAAAATTCATTCCTTTGGTAAAAAAATTAAACTACTTTGTGGAATTTTTTGTGTGTTAAAAATTAATTTTTTAAAATAAAAATTTAAGTATTTCAGTTCAAATTCGATTTGTTTAGTTGAAAATTAGTTTATTTTTGGCTGAAAATAGATTTTTTTAACTTAAAATTTAACTGCTTAATTTTTTGTTGAAAATTTATGTTTTTTTGTTGTAAAAATTAATCTTTTTTGTGAAAATTCATCTTTTTTGTTGAAGAATTAATCTTCTTGGTTGAAAATTGATATTTTTGGTTGAAAATTTAACCATTCCAGTTGAAGATTTATAATTTTAGTTAAAAATTAATTTGCTGTTGTTGAAAATTCAACTATTCTAGTTAACGAATTATCATTTTAATTGAAATTTGATCCCTTTGGTTGAAATGTTAACTTTTTTGTCGACGATTTGTTTTTTGTTCATGTTAAACATTAATTTTTTCAAATAAAAATTTAACTATTCCAGGTGAAACCTAATTTATCTAGTTGGGAATTAGTTTATTTTTGTCTGACAATTAATTTTTTTTAACTTAAAATTAAACTGTTTAATATTTGGTTAAAAATTTATCTTTTTGGTTGAAAAATTCAACTATTCCAATTAAATATTAATAATTTCAGTAGAAAATTCATTTTTGTTGTTAAAAATTCAACATTTATCATTTTAATTACAAATTCGTCCCTTTAGTTAAAAATTTAAGTATTTTGTGTAAAATTTGTTCATTTTTTTTTGGTTAAAGACTAATTTTTTAAAATAAAAATTTAACTATTCTAGTCAACACTTGATTTATTTAGTTGAAAATTAGTGTATTTTAGGCTGACAATTGATTTTTCCAACTCAAAATTTAACTCTTCAATTTTTGGTTAAAAAGTTATCTTTTACTTGTAGAAATTAAGCTTTTTTGTGGAAATTCATCTTTTTTGTAAAAAAAATTATTCTTCTTGGTTGAAAATTAATTTTTTGCATTGAAAATTCAACTATTTTAGTTGAAGATTTATAATTTTAGTTGACATTTTTTTTCGCGTTACAAATTTAACCATTCTAGTTGAAGGTTTATCATTTTCATTGAAAATTCAAATATTTTGTGGAAATTTTTTTTTTTTTTTTGAGAATTAATTTTTTTTAATACAAATTTAACTGTTACAGTTGGAACTTGATTTATTTAGTTGAAAATTAGTTTATTTTTGGTTGACAATTTTTTTGAACTTAAAATTTAACTGTTCAATTTTTGGTTGAAAATTTATCTTTTTTTTTGTGAAAATTCATCTTTTTTATTAAAAAATTAATCTTCTGGGATGAAAATTTATCTTTTTGTTAAAAAATTCAACTATTGCAATTAAAGATTTATAATTTTAATTGAAAGTACATCTTTTTGATTTAAAGTTCTATTACAAATTCATCCCTTTGGTTGAAAGTTGTGGAAAATTTGTTGATTCTTTTTGGTAAAAAAAATTTTTTTAAACTAAAAATGTAACTATTCCAGTTGAAACTTGATTTATTTACTTGAAAATTAGTTTTTTGTTGTTCAATTAATTTTTTTATCTCAAAATTTATCTATTCAATTTTTGGTTAAAAATTGATCTTTTCCGTTGAAAATCAATGTATTTGATTAAAAATTCTTTTTTTTTTATAAAAAAATTAATCTTCTAGGTAGAAAATTCAACCATCACAGTTTAAAATTCATAATTTTAGTTGAAAATTGATCTTCTTGTTTTAAAATTCAAATGCTTGGTTGAAAGCTATACTCTTTAGTTAAAAATTCATTTTTTTGTTGTTGAAAATTCAACTGTTACAGTTAAAGATACATTATTTTAGTTGAAAATTCACCTTTTTGATTGAAAATCAATCTTTTTTAAATAAAATTAAAATTTTAAAACTATTACGTTGAAAACTGTGTGAAAATGATATTTTTTTAGTTTTGAATTAATTTTTGACTATAAATATATTCTCGGAGATGAATTATTCCAATAAAAATTCAGAATGTCTTGCTTTATTTAAAATTTTAATTTAGAAGCAATAAATTTCTTATTTTTCTAATACCATTTTATATAAAAATTGATTTTTTTAATTGAACTATTCTAGTTGAAGATTCACCATTTTAATTGAAAATTTATCACTTTGATTAACAATTTTAAAATGTTGTTGAAAGTTCGTTTTTTTGGTTAAAAATAAATTTTTTTTAATGAAAATTTAATGATTTCAGTTGAAACTCCATTTATTTAGTTGAAAATTAGTTTGTTTTTTTGTTTTACAATTAATTTTTTTAACTCAAAATTTAACTGTTTAATTTATTTTTGAAAATTCAACTAACTTGGCTTAAAGCTCTACTACTTTGTTAAAAATTTATTATGTTCGTTGAAGATTCAACTATTTTGTGGAAAATTCGTTCTTTTTGGTTGAATTCAACTGTCCTTGATTCAAAATTAAAATCTTTTTTGGTTGAAAGATAAACTCGTTGTTTAAAAATTCCTTTTTTTCTTGAAAAATCAACTATTGCAGTTAAAGATACATTATTTTAGTTGAGAATTCATCTTTTTGATTGAAAGTTAATTTTTTAAAAATAAAATTTAAAAATTAAAAGTATTATGTTTTGAATTTGAATTTAAAGGTTTTTATAACTTATTTTTTCTGATATTTTATATTTATTTTATATCTCCTGTAAAATTTATCCTAAACCGTTCCTCTTGGTGAAATCATACCAATCCTGATAAAAGAAATTTAATTTTGTAAACTTTTCCAGTATCTTAGTACTTTTTCAACTAATAATGAGATGTGAAATTGGGATAAATATATCATAAGAGAAAACTTGGAAAAAATTAATTTTGATCCAGGCATTTGAAGACGATGTGTTAAAAATGTTTGTTTTTCAGTTTCAGTTGTTAGCTTCTGCATTATTGTATATCTGGTCTTTGCCGAAACATTGTACTACCTCGATAGCAGACTGAAATTTCAATTTGTGCCAGATACAGAAATTAGTGGGAAATTAAAGATAAATATTGATATGACAATAGCTATGCCATGTGGACGTATTGGTGCAGATATTCTGGACTCCACCAATCAAAATTTAGTCACTTTTGAGGTTCTTGAAGAAGAAGATACATGGTGGGATTTGACTATAGATCAACGTCAACATTTTGATGCTCTAAAGCATATGAACTCTTATTTCCGAGAGGAATATCATGCAATACACGAATTGTTGTGGAAGTCAAATCAGATTGCACTCTACAGTGAAATGCCAAAAAGGTACGGAATCGAAAAATTAATTCAATTGGCTGATGCAGGGTGTCTATATACCTGGAAAACCTGGAAAAACTGTAATTGTCAGGGAATTTTTATATATCTAAAAAACCGTGGAAATGTGAGATTTTTTTTTTAAATTCAGGCATTTTTTTCTAGAGCGTGACTATTTTTTAAAAAATTTTAATATAAAATTTAATAGATAGTTTTTTTTTTTTAAGTAACTTTATATTACTGGATTTAACTGATTTGTTGAAAATTCGTTTTTTTGGTGGGAATTAATTTTTTTATTGAAAATTGAATAATTTTTTGTTGAAAATTCTTCTTCCTTGTTGAATCCATCTGTTCTTGATTTAAAATAAAATTTTTTTTTTGGTTGAAATGTCAACTGGTACATTTTTTGTTGATCTCTTCTTGATAAAAATCCAACTATTTAGTTAGAAGTTGAACTTTTTTCTTTAAAATGAATTTATTTGTTAAAAATGAATGTTTTGGTTCAAGGTTACAAATTTTTATTTAAACTTCATCTCTTTAATTGAAAATTTAACTATTAATCTTTTTGGTTTGAAATTTAACTACTTGATTGAAATTTTTTTTCTTTTTGGTTAAAAAATCAACTGTTCCAGTTACAGATTTATCATTTTAGTTAAGTTTTTTTAAAATTTGTTTTTGTTTTGTTAGAAATAATTTTTTTGGTTGATAATTTATATTTTTTAGTTGAAAATTCAGCTATCAGGTTGAAAATTCGTCTTTTTTGGAACAAATTAATCATTTTTGGTTGAAAATTTAACTAATCCAGTTAACGATTTATAATTCAGGTTGAAAATTCATTTTTTTGGTTGAAAATTAACTTTTTTTTAACTTAAAATTGAACTAATCCAGTTGAAGATTCTATTATTTTAGTTGAAAATTTATCATTTTCATTGCAGATTTAACTTTTTCACTGGAAATTTAACTATTTCGTTGAAAATTAGTTTTTTGGTAGAAAATTAATTTTTTTGTTAAAAATTTGTATTTTTTAGTTGAAAATTAAGCTTTTAGATTAAAAATGCGTCTTTTTGAGAAAAAATAATTAATTTGATTAAAAATTTAACTATTCCTGTTAAAGATTCATAATTTTAGTTGAAAATTTCTTTTTTTGGTTAAAAATTAATATATTAAACTGGAAATTAAACTAATTTACTTGGGTATTCTATTATTTTAGTTGAAAATTCATCATTTTCATTAAAGATTAAACTATTTCGCTACAAATTTAACTATTTTGTTAAAAATTAGTTTTTTTTTGGCTGAAAATTAATTTTTTTTGGTTGAAAATTAATTTTTTTTGGTTTAAAATTAATCTCTTTAGTTAAAAATTCAACTATTCCAGTTAAAGATTCATAATTTTAGTTGAAAGTTAATCTTTTTGGTTAAAAATTCATTTATTGTAATTGGAGGTTTATCATTTAAATTGAAAATTCATCCATTTGGTTGAAAATTTATTCATTTGGTTAAAACTTTAATTATTTAGTGAAAAATTATTTTTTTTTTGTGCTGAAAATTAATTTTTTTCGGTTGAAAATTTAATTTTTTTATTTCTGGTTAAAAATTTATCGTTTTTGGTAGAAAATTCAACAGTTCCAGTTACGGATTCATCATTTTAGTGGAAATATAATCTTTTTGGTTAAAAATTTAATTATTCTAGTTGAAGTATCCTCATTTCAATTGAAACTTCACTCCTTTGGTTGAAAATTTAACTATTTTGTGGAAAATTCGTTTGTTTCTTGGTTGAAAATGTATCTTTTAGTTTTGTCAGAAAATTAATCTTTTTGATTGAACATTTAATTATTCCAGTTAAAGATTCATAATTTTAGCTAAAAATTAATCTTTTCGGTTTAAAATTAAACTATTTGGTTGAAGCTAAACTTCTTGGTTGAAAATTAGTTTTTTTTTAGAATAAAACTTCAACTGTTACAGTTGGAGATGCATTATTTTAGTTGAGAATTCATTCTTTTGGTTGAAAATTAATTTTTTAAACTAAAAATTGAACTAAGCCAGTTGAATATTCTATTAGTTTAGATGAAAATTCATCATTTTCATTGCTGGTGTAACTATTTCGCTGAAAATTTAATTATTCCGTAGAAACTTAGTTTTTTGGTCGAAAATTAATTTTGTTTGTTTGAAAACTTATATTTTTTATTTGAAAATTAAACTATTAGATTAAAAATTCGTGTTTAGTGGAAAAAATTAATCAATTTGGTTGAAAATTCAATTATTCCAGCTAAAGATTCATAATTTTAGTTGAAAATTCGTCTTTTAGGTTCAAAATTCAACTGCTTGGTTAAAAGCTAATCTCTGGCTGAAAATTAATTTTTTGTTGTTGAAAAATCAACTATTATAGTTGAAGATGCATTATTTAAGTTGAAAATTCATCTTTTTTGTTGGAAATTATTTTTTAACAAAGTTTAACTAATCCAGTTGAAAAAAAACTATTTCGTTTAAATTTGAACTATTTCGTTGAAAATTAGATTTTGTTTGTTGGAAATTATTATTTTTTAACTGAAAATTTAAGTATTTCATTTTTGGTTGAAAAATTATATTTTTTAATTGAAATTTCAACTATTTGGTTAAAAATTCGTTTTTGTAGGCAGAAAATTTATCTTCTGGTTAAAGATTCATCCATTTTATTGAAAATGCAATATTTTGATTTGAATAGTTATGAGTTTAAAAAATGTTAAATTGAATTTAATTGGTATCGACATTAATTTCACTCAAAAGAAAATATTTCCCTTTTCTCGTGAAAAATTTCCTCACATTCTTCCCTATCTCCTTCGTTACTATATCACAAATGAAATTGAAAAATATGATATACTTGAATATTTCCTCGCTATTAAAAAATATATCTGGAAAAATCATTAAAAACCTGGAAATGTCAGGGAATTTTTTTTCCAGGTTTTGGTTGAAAATTCATTTATTATAGTTGAAGATTCATCATTTCAGTTATAAATTTATCCCTTTGGTTAAAAATTTAACTGTTTTGTGGAAAAATTGTTTTTTTGGTTGAAAATTTATCGATTTTGGTTGAAAATGTAATTTTTCTATTTTTGGTTGAAAAATATCGTGTTTTGTTGAAAATTCAACTATTACAGTTAAATATCTAGAATTTATTGAATAGAAATATTTTTTTGAGGTTTGAAATGCAGTTTCCATTAGATTGAAATTAATTCAGGATGTGATTCCAGAATCTATGAACCAGATTATCCACCTGACGCTTGCCGAATCTACGGAAGTTTAAATATTAACAAAGTATCCGGAAATTTTCACATCACTGCTGGTAAATCACTCTCGCTGCCTAGTGGGCACATACACATTTCAGCGTTTATTACAGACCAAGAGTACAATTTCACTCATAGAATAAATAGATTTTCATTTGGTGAATCTAGTCCGGGCATAATTCATCCACTTGAGGGAGAAGAAAAAGTCACTGACGAAAGTAAGTTGAAAATTTAAGTAATAGACCAAAAAAATCTTTCATATAATTATAGACGGTGGCCGCAGGTGAGGGATAACCTGGAAATCAGGGAAAAGTCGGGAAATTTTGTTGGTCAGAAAACAGTCAGGGATTTTGAAAAAAAACGTCGAAAGTGAGGGAATTTCTGCAAAAAGCACTTTTTAGTCTCTGTTTAAAATATTAAAGTGATTCATTATTAAATATTAAAATAAATTAATAAGTTTATTATGAAAAATTACTGTTATAAATATTAATTAATATTTGACTTTTAATTCAAATTATTATGTAGCATTTTTTTTTTTTTTATTACTTTAGTCACTTTTCTTTCAATAAATTAACCCATGAGTTAGCCACTATTGAATTGAAGTATGTATTTTGGAATTTTTTTGAATTCTTTCAAATATTTAACGGTATTTCAAACGATCCCAATTAATCTGAATAGATTTTAATAATTTTAAGGCATTTCAAAGGATTTGAAAGATTTTAGAGTACTTTTTAAAAATACCAAGGAATTTTCAAGAGCTTCATGAAGTTTCGAGAGATTTCAAAAGATTTGACAGGATTGACAAAATTAAAAAAAATTTTAAAAGATTTAAAAAATAAAAAAATATTTTTTAATAGTTTCAAGGGATTTCAAAGGACTTGAAAGATTTTCGAGTATTTTTTTTAATTCCAAGGAATTTTCAAGAGCTTTACAAAGTTTCGAGAGATGCCGAAAAATTTCTAAGGATTTGAAATTCTGTAAGATTTAAAAAAAGAATCCAAGGAATTTTGAATATTTTTAGGAGCTTTACCAAGATTGAAGGGATTTTGAAGGATTTTAAATGTTTTAGGGTAAAAGATCCCAGGAATTTTGAATAGATTTCAATCATTTTAAGGGATTTCAAATTATTTTTAAAGATTTTAGAGTACGTTGTAAAATTCTAAGGAATTTTTAAGAGCTGTACAAATATTCAAGGTAATTTTAAAGGATTTGAAATATTTTAGGGTATTTTAGAAGTTCCTAAGGAATTTCGAATAGATTTCTTTAATTTGGAGGGATTCCAAAGGAGCTGAATAATTTTAAGGTTTTAAAAATTCCAAGGAATTTTAAATAGATTTCAATCATTTTAAGGAATTTTAAAGGATTTGAAAGATTTTACGGTATCTTTAAAAATTCCAAAGAACTTCACAAGATTTCAAAGGATTTGAAATATTTCAAGGTATTTCTAGAAATTCTAAGAAATTTTCAATTCATTTTAGTTCTTTAATCGGATTTCAAAGAATTTTAAATATTTTGGAATATTTAAAAACATTCCAAGGCATTTTCAAGACCTTTAAAAGATTCCAAAGAATTTGAGAGATTTTGGGATATTTTAAAAATTTGGAAGGAATTTTAAAATTCTTTAAAATCTTTCAAGGAATTAAAAAATATTTCAAAGGATTTGCAATATTTTAAAAGATGCCAAGGAATTTTGTAAGTCATTCCAATAACTTAAAGGGATTTCAAAGGATCTGAAATATTTTAGGGTACTTAAAAATATTCCAAGACATTTTCAAGATCTTTAAAAAGCTTCAAGGTATTTCTAAATATTTTAAAAGATTTGCAATATTTTATGGTATTTTAAGCGATTCCAAGGAGTTGTTAATTGATTTTAATAATATAAAGGGTTTCCAAAAGATTTGAAATATTTAAGGGCATTTTAGATGATTTCAAGGCATTTTCAAGAGATTTAAAAAATTTCAAAACATTTCCAAGGGTTTTAAAAATTTTAGGTCTTTACAAAAACTCCAAGGAATTTTTTATTTATTTTAATAATTTTAAGGTATTCCGAAGAATTTAAAAGATTTTGGGGTATTTAAAAAAGTGCAGCAAAAATTTAAAAACTTAAAAATATTTCAAGGGATTTCAAATGTTTTTAGTTTTTTTTTAATTTCAAGTAATTTTCAAAATTTCAAGGGATTTCAAAAGATTTTTAAGTATCTGAAATATTTTGAGGTATTCTAAAAGATTCCGAGAAATATGCATTTGATTTAAGTAATTTATTGGTATTTAAAAAAAGGATTTGAAAGAATCTAAAATATTTTGGGATATTTTCAGAGATTCCTAGGCATTTTTAGGATATTTAAAAAATTGCGAGAAATTTTTTTGAAGTCTTATGAATTCATATTATATTAGTGCATATTAATCAATTCTTGGGATAGAAATTAGTCACTTTTTCAAGTAAATTAGGTTTTTTAAGCTGCTCTTGGAATAATAGAATAGACATTTATGAACCAAAAATTAATATTGATTTATTTCTTATAAAAAATTTTATCTTAAAAATTTTACAAGATTACAGCTCAGGCTTTTAAATATTAATGGTCAGGGGAAATAAAAAATGAGTGAGGCAAAAATTAGGTAAAAGTTACGGAAATTTGAGTCAGATCTTTTGCGGGCCACCCCCATATAGTTTTATTTTAAAAATTGATATGCGTTTATAATTTTTGAAATGAAATACCAGTTAAATTGAACCAATAAAGACGAATTTTTATTGAAATAGATGAATTTTCTGCAAAGCAATTGAATTTTTAAAATGGCACTGAATTTTTAACAAAAAAGTTTATTTTCTAGACAGTAGTTAATTTTTTAAATAAATAGTTTAATTTTTAACTATATAGGTAAATATTTTACCGTAATAGTTGAATTTTCACCAAAAAGATCAATTTTCACCAAAAAGATCAATTTTCAATTAAAACTATAAATTTTCAACTAATAATGGAATAGTTATATTTTAAGTTAAAAAAAAACTGGTTAAAATTTTCACTCTAGAGATGAATATTTTAGCCGAAATATATTTTTAATTTAAATAAAAAACAATTGAATGCAAAAAATCTAAACTAAAAAAGACGAATTTTTAACTAAAAATGATAAATTTCCAGCTACAAATGTAATAGTTAAATATTCAGTTGAAAGAAGTTAATTTTCTACAAAAAAGAATGGAATTTTCAACGAAATAGTTAAATTTTCCATCATCTTTACAAAATATTTGTTGGTTGAAATATTATTTGCACTTTTCGCTGAGAATTTATCTTTTTTTCTTGAAAATTAAACTACCTGGTTGAAAGTTGAATTACTTTGCTGAAAATCAAATTTTCTTTTGGTGTAGATTAATAATTTTAGTTGAAAATTCATTTTTAGAATGGAAAATTTAACCAGCCTTTTTGACTGAAAATATAGATATTTTATTTTTGGTTGAAAATTTAAATTTTAAACTGAAAATTTAATTATTTGGTTAAAAATTCAACTATTTTTTTAAACTGAAAATATAACCCTCCCATTTTTGGCTGAAAATTAAAATTCTGAATTGAAAATTAATCTTTTTATTTGAAAATTCATGTATTTTGTTGAGGATTCACCGATTTTGCTGAAACTTCGTTTTCTTTCGTTGAATTCAACTTTTTTTATTTCAATTTAAAATAGTTTTTTGTGTGTATTTGCTTGAGAATTCAACTATTTGATTAAAAAGTAAACTATACAGTTTAGCATTAACTTTTTTGTTACAAATTCTCATTTTTGGATTAAAAATTTAATTTTTTTACAGAAAATAAGTTTTTTTGTTTTAAAATTCATCTCTTCGTAGATTAACCTTTTTGTAAAAAATGCAACTATTTTGTTAAGAATTCATCTTTTTTGGTTGAAACTAGTTAAGCATTCAACCGTTTGGTTAAAAATTGAACTATTTATTTGAAAAGTAAACTACCTGGTAGAAAATGATATTTTTTGTTAAAAATTCACAGCGCTGGGTAAAAAAGTCGACTGTTTTGTAGAAAATTCATCTGTTTTGGTTAAACTTGTCTTTTTCGGTTCTATTTAACTGGTGGAAAATTCGTTTTTTTTTTAAATTATTTTTTTTAACTGAAAATTTAACTATTCCGTTTTTTGTTGAAAACTTCTATTTTTTAGTTAAGAATGCATTCTTTTAGGTTTTAAAATTTAATGTTTAACTATAAAACTAAATTTCAACAACAAATGTAATAGTTACATTTTGAGTTTAAAAAAAGTTAATTTCCAATAAATAATTAACGTATTTTCAACAAAGTAGTTAAATTTTTCACCAAAGAGATGAATCTTCATCCAAAAAGATAAATTTTTAAGAAAGCTGTTCAATCTTGAACCAATTTGTTGAATTTTTTACCAAAAAAGATAGTTTTGATCAAGAGTTTCATTTTTAACAAAATAATTAAATTTGTAATCAAATAGCAGAATTTTTAATCAAAACAAAAATTTAAACGAAAATCCGAGAAAAATGCGAAATTTCTTGAAAACATGAGCAAAATGAAATATTAATGCGTTTATAATTTGTGAAATCTTCATTTTTTCAGGTACAATGTTGTATCAGTATTTTATAGAAGTAGTACCGACTGACATTGATATGTTGCTTCGGAAAACGAAAACGTATCAGTATAGCGTGAAAGACCACCAAAGACCAATAAATCACCACAAGGGATCTCATGGTATTCCTGGAATATTTTTTAAATATGATACAAGCGCTCTGAAAATTAAAGTTTATCAGCAAAGAGACTCTTTGTATCAGTTTGTGATAAAACTTTGTGCTACAGTTGGTGGCATATATGTAACAAGTGGTATGTATATTAATGGTTCTATTATTTATTTACAGGATGTCCAGCGACCTTAAAAACCTTAAAAACTGGGAATTTTTCTTACAGTATTTTTTTGACCTTCAAAACCTAAAAATCTCCTTGAATTTTGTACGAGAACCTTAAATTCAAATTTCTTTTTTTGGAAAAATTTTGAGAGTACAAAAAATTTCCTAAACTAAGATGTAAGAAAGATTTCACAAAGATTTCAAAAAGATTTAACAAAGATTTGTAAATTTTTAAATGATTTCAAAATTTCAAAGATTTTACAAAAATTTAAAAATATTGCTAAAAATTTTCACGAAGTACAGTAGATTCGATTTCAAATATTTTAAGCGATTTCAAATTTTTTTAGATGACTTCAAAAGATTTCACCACATTTTTTAATATTTCAATGAATTTAAATGAATATAAAAGATTTAAAAAGATTTTACCAATATTTCAAAAATGTTGTAAAGATTTTAAAATATTTCAAAAACTTTCACAAAGATTAAAAAAACTTCAAGGATTTCAAAGATTTTACCAAATTATTAAAAGATTGCAAAAGATTTTTTAACCAATTTTAAATCCTTTAAAAAATTGCAACGAATTCACAAAAATTTCACAAATATTTCAAAAATTTAAAAGATTTTACCAAATTTCCAAAATATTTTAGATACTTTAAAAGATTTCAGCGAATTGACAAAGATTTAAAAAGATTTTGAAAGATTTCAAAAGATTTTAAAGATTTCACCAAGATTTCAAGGATTTCAAAGATTAAAAATGTTGATTAAAGATCTCAAAAATTTCTCAAAGATTTTAAATACTTCAAAAAATTTCAACATTTTCTAAAGATTGCAAAAGTTTTAAAGATTTGGTAAAAATTTCAAGAATTTCAAAGATTTTAAGGATTTCAAGGATTTCAAAGATTTCGAGGATTTAAAAAGATTTTAAAGAATTTCCAAAAACGTTAGAAATTTCAAGAATTTTGAAACTTTCGAGAATTTCAAAGGTTTCACAAAAATTTGTAAAAATACCAAAAGATTTCTAAAAAAATTCACAAAGATTTTAAATACTTTGAAAGATTTCAACAAATTCACAAAGATTTTAAAGATTTTACGAAGATTTTAAGGATTCTCAAAAGATTTTAAATACTTCAACAGATTTCAATGAATTCCTGAAGATTTCAAAACATTTTAAAGATTTTACAAAGATTTAAAAAATTTCAAAAACTTCAAAATTTTTAAAAAGATTTCAAATATTTGTATCATTTCAAATAAATACAAAGAATTATAGAAAAATTTCACAAATATTTGAAAGATTTTATAACAATTTCATAAAGATTGTAAAAGAATACAAGAATTTCAATAATTTAAAAAATGAGTACAGTAGATTCGATTTCAAAAATTTTAAGCGATTTAAAACATTTTTTTTTAGATAATTTCAAAAGATTTCACAAAATTTGTTAATATTTCAATAAACTTGAATGAATATAAAAGATTTCAAAAGATTTTACCAATATTTCAAAAAATTGTTATTTCAAAGAATTCATTTTGTGAAAAGATTTCAAGAAATTCAGATTTTAATAGAACCTTCAAAGATTTTAAGCGATTTTAAATTTTTTTGGAAGATTTCAAAAGATTTTACAAAATTTTAATGAATTTAAATGAATATAAAAGATGAAAAAAGATTTCATTAATATTTCAAAAATGTAAAGATTTCAAAATATTTTAGAAACTTTCAGAAAGATTAAAAAACTTCAAGGATTTCAAAGATTTTACCAAATTTGAAAAAGATTCAAAAAGATTTTTTAAACGATTTTAAATACTCTAAAAAATTTCAACGAATTCACAAAAATTTCACAAAAATTTCAAAAATTGTAAAGATTTTACCAAATTTTCAAAAGATTTTAAATACTTTAAAAGATTTCAGCCATTTGACAAAGATTTCAAAAGATTTTAAAGATTCCACAAAGATCTTACAGATTTCAAACGATTTAAAAGATTTAGCAAAAATTTCAAGAATGTCAAAGATTTTAAGGATTTCAAGGATTTCAAAGATTTCACAAAGATTTCGAGGATTTCAAAAGATTTTTAAGATTCACCAAAAATTTTAGAAATTTTAAGAATTTCAAAACTTTCAAGAATTTCAAAGGTTTTATAAAAAATTTTAAAGATACCAAAAGATTTTCAAAAAAATCCACAAAAATTTTAAATAATTTAAAAGATTTCAACAAATTCACAAAGATTTTAAAAGACAGATTTCAATGTATTCCTAAAGATTACAAAAAATTCTAAAGATTTTGCAAAGATTAAAAAAATTTCAAGGATTTCAAATATTTTTCTACATTTTTAAAAGATACCAAAAGATTTTTTTGAAGGTTTTGAATACTTTAAAAGATTTCAAAAGATTTTAAAGATTTCACAAAGATTTCAATGATTCCGAAAATTTCAAAATATTTTTAAAGATTTTAAAAAGTTTTTAAAAAGATTTCAAAACATTTTAAAGATTTCACAAAGATTTCAAAAATTTCAAATATTTCAAAGATTTCAAGGATTTTAAATATTTGACCAAATTTTTAAAAGATACCAAAAGATTTTTGAAAAGGTTTTAGATACTTCAAAAGATTTCAAATGATTTTAAAGACTTCATAAAGATTTCAACGATCCCAAAGATTTAAAAATATTTTTAAAGGTTTCAAAAAGCTTTTAAAAATATTTTAAAATATTTTTAAGATTTCACAAAGATTTCAAAAGTTTCAAATATTTCTAGGATTTCAAAGATTTTACCAATTTTTAAAAAAATACCAAAAGATTTTAAATTTTTGAAAGATTTCAACAAATTCACAAAGATTTCAACGAATTCCTAAAGATTTCAAAATATTTTAAAGAATTTACAAATATTTCAAGGATCTCAAAGATTTAAATATTTTTTAAAATATTTAAAAAATTTTCTCAACAGATTTTAAATACTGCAAGAGATTTCAACGAATTCCTAAAAGATTAAAAAAGATTTCAAACGATTTTTTAAAGGATTTTAAATACTTTAAATGATTTCAACGAATTCACAAAGATTTCAAACGATTTTAAAGATTTAAAAATTTGAAGAATTAAAAAAATTTCAAGGATTTCAAAGATTCCAAAAAAATTTTTTTACAGGATCTTAAATACCAAAGAATTCAAACGATTTGAAAGATTTCAAACATTTTAAGAATTTCGAAAATTTCAAGGATTTCAAAGATTCCAAAAGATTTTTTTAAGGATTTTAAATACTTCAAAAGATTTCAACGAATTCATAAAGATTTCAAAAGATTTCAAAGATTTTAAAAGATTTCACAAAGATTTCAAGGCTTTCAAAGATTACAATGTTTTAAAAAGATTTAAAAGGTCTCTCAAAACATTTTAAATACTTCAAGAGATTTCAATGAATTCCTAAAGATTTTGAAGATTTTAAAAGATTGCTAAAAAGTTTCACTAAGATTTTAAATGCTTCGAAAGATTTCAACGAATTCACAAAGATTTAAAAAGATTTAAAAGATTTCACAAAGATTTGAAGGCTTTAAAAGATTACCATTTTTTAAAAAGATTTAAAAGGTTTCTTAAAAGATTTTAAATACTTCATGAGATTTCAATGAATTCCTAAAGATTTTAAAAGATTTTAAAGATTTCAAAGAGTTTACAAAAATTATAGAACATTCCAAAAAACTGCTAAAAAATTTCACAAAGAATTTAAATACCCCAAAAGATTTTAACGAATTGACAAAGATGTCAAGAGATTTCAAGGATTTCAAATATTTTTAAAAGTTTTAAGAGATTTTAAAAGGTTTCTCAAATATTTGAAATATTTCAAGAGATTTCAAGAAATCCGTAAAGATTTTAAAAGATTTTATTAAATATTTCAAGAGATTTCAAGAAATTTTTAAAGATTTTAAAAGATTTTAAAGTTTTCACAAAGATTGCAAGAATTTTAAAGATTTCAAAGATTTTACCAATTTTTTTAAAGATTCCAAAAAATTGCTAAAAAGTTTCATTAAGATTTTAAATACTTCAAAAGATCTCAACGAATTCTTAAAGATTTAAAACGATTGCTGAAACATTTCACTAAGATTTTAAAATACTTTAAAAGATTTTAACAAATTCACAAAGATTTCAAAAGTATTGAAAGATTTTAGAAAAATTTAAAAGATTTTGAGGATTTCAAAGATTACAAATTTGTTCTAAAGATTTCAAAAGGTTTCAAGATTTTAAATACTTTAAGAGATTTCAAAAAATTCTTAAAGATTTTAAAAATTTCAAGAATTTCAAATATTTAAATGATTTTAAAGGTTTCACACAAATTTTAATAGTTTCCAAAAGATTGCTAAAAAATTTCACAAAGATTTCAAAGATTTAATTCTTTTTAAAGATTCCAAAAGGTTTCTCAAAAGATTTTGAGTAATTCAAGAGATTTCAACGAATTTCTATACATTTCAAACGATTTAAAAGATTTTAAAAGATTTTAAAGATTTAAAAATTGCAAAGATTTGAAGGATTTCAAAGATTTTGCAAAATTTTTTTAAGATTCCAAACGATTGCGAAAAAATTTCACAAAGATTTTGACTACTTCAAAAGGTGTCAACGAATTCACGAAGATTTAAAAAGATTTTAAAGATTTCAATAATTTCAATAGTTTCAAAGATTTCAAGTATTTAAGAGATTTTGCAAGATTTTTTTAAGATTCCAAAAGATTGCTAAAAAATCTCACAAAGATTTTACAAATATTCCAGAGATTTAAAGGATTTCAAAGACTTAACAAAGATTAAAAAATATTCCCAAAGATTTAACAAAGACGACTTAAGTTCGCAAAAAATTAAGTTTTTGTTTATTTATTGTTCTGCTTTTTTTTAGAAATTGTTGGCTAATAAAAAATGAAATAACTCATTTTTTAATATGTATAAGAAATGTTATTTTATTATTTGATGTAAAAAAGGAGACCTGGAAAAACTTGATTTCTTGACCTGGAAAACCTGGAAAATCTTGAATTTTGTTTTTAAGAATCGCTAGACATCCTGATTTATATCTTCAATTACTACTCAGCTGTGGCATCACTAAATGACTTTTTTTCAGGTCTCATTAATAATATAGTGCAGCTGTTTTGGGACATAGTCTTTTGTAGAAAAATACGAAAACTGGAAAAACCACAACAAAATGTGGCACACAAACCAGCGTCACCTTCATCAAAAAGCGAAAGTGTGCCTAAAACCATTAATTTGTTGAATGTCGATACACCAGAAGTCAATATTGTGTTGAAACCTCAATAATAATACGGTACTTTACTTATTATCAGGGTGTCTACTCATCTGGAAAACCTGGAACGGTCCGGGAATTTTTCCAGTCAGGAAATTTTTTCAAAACTGTGCTTCGACTTTTTTTAGATTTTAATGTAAGATTAGATACCAATGTTTTCAATTTAACTATTTATTTGAAAACTTAATAACTTTTTTGAAAATTCGTCCTTTTTGGTCGAAATTTAATCTTCTTGTTTAAAAATAAATCTTTATGCTTGAAAATTCAACAGTTTGGTTGATATTTTTTTATCTTTTGATTGAAAAATCTTATAGTTGAAAATCCAACTTTTGTTGAGAAAACGTCTTTTTTAGTTGAATTAAAATGTTTTTGGTTAAAACATCAACTATTACATTTTTAGTTGAAAATCCGGAGTTTTTTTTTGCTGAAAATTAATTTTTTAACTGAAAATTTAACTATTTTGTTGAAAATTCGTCTTTTTTTGGGTTAAAAATTAATTTTTTAAACTGAAAATTTAATCCAGTAGAATATTCCATCATTTTAATTGACAATTTATCTCTTTATTTGAAATTAAATTTTTTAAAAGAAAGTTTTACTTTTTAATTTTTGGTTAATAATGTGTATTTTTTTTAAAGAAAATTCTTGTATTTTGTTCAATATTCGTCTTTTGGTGAAAAGTTAATCTTCTTTGGTAAAAAAAACGTTTTTGGATAAAAAATGAACTATTTTATTGAAGATTTATCTTTTTTAGTCGAATTTTTGTTTTAATAATATTATTAACTGAAAATTTAACTAATTTATTTGAATATTCCACCGTTCTAGTTGAAAATTCAGCTCTTCAGTTGAAAATGAAATTTTCCAACTTTTTTTTCAATTTTGGGTGGAAAATTTATATTTTTAGTTGAAGATTTACGTATTTTCTTGAAAATTCGTCTTCTTTTTTTAAATTTAAATTCTTTCTGGTTGAAATATTAACTATTACATTTTTCGTTAAGAATTCTTTTTTTTGTGGAAAATTGAACCATTTTGTTGAAAATTTGTTGTTTTTAGTCGGACATTCGATTTTTTGGTTGAAAATTAATTTTTTAACTAAAAATTTAACTGTTTTGTGTAATTTTTTTCTGTTAAAAGTTAATTTATAAACTAAAAATTTAACTATTATGTTGATAATTCGTTTTTTTTGTTAAAAAATAATTTTTAAACTGAAAATTTAATCCAGTTGAATATTCCATCATTTGAATTGACAATTTTTCTTTTTAATTGAATATAAATTTTTCAAAAGAAAAGTTAACTGTTCAATTTTTGATTCAAAATATATATTTTTTAATAGAAAAATTCTTGTAATTTGTTCAATATTCGTCTTTTGGTAGAAAATTAATCTTAGGTAAAAAATGCATACTTATGGATGAAAATTTAACTATTATCTTGAAGATTTTTTTTTAGTCAAAAATGGTTTTTTTCTTATTAAAAATAATTTTTTGACTTGAAAATTAAACTAATTTATATGAGTATACCACCATTCTAGTTGAAAATTAATTTTTTCAACTTTTTTTTTTAATTTTTGTTTAAAAATTTATATTTTTGAATTATAAATTCGTCTTCTGGTAGAAAATTAATCTTCTTGGTTAGAAATTCCATCTTTTTGGAAGAAAATTAAAATACTTTACTTGAAGATTATTTATTTTAGTTGATAATTCATCTTTTTGTTTGAAACTTCAAGTATTTGATTGAATTAAAAACTCTCAGTTAAAATCAATTTTTTAAATGAAGATTCGTCATTTTAATGGAAAATTCATCTTTTTAGTTGATGATTTAATTATTTTGTTGAAGATTCGTTTTTTTTGATTGATAATTAATTTTTCAACTGCAAATTTAACTTACTTTGCTGAACTTTTTTTTGTGTTGGAAATTAATTTTATTAACTGAAAATTTAACTCATCCAGTAGAATATTCCATCATTTTAGGTAAAAATTCATCTCTTTGGTTGAAAATCTTTTTTAGTCAATTTAAAAAAAAAAAATTTTTGGTAGAAAATTAATCTTCTTGGTTTAAAATTAATCTTCTTGGTTTAAAATTCTTCTTCTTGGTTGCAAATTCAACTATTTCAAATATTCATTATTTTTTATGATAATTTTTTTTTTTGGTTTGAAATTCCTGAATTTTGTTGAAAATTCGTTTTTATTTTTCGTTTAAAAATGCATGTATTTGATTACAAATTCATCTATCTTGCTGCACTGCAATATTTTTACCAAAACTAAAATTTTCTTATTTTCCCTGTTTCTAACGAGTTTCTACTCACTTGCAAAATATCTTCCATTCAAAATATTAATATCTTAAATGCGAACTGAATTTTAATTTTAAGAAGATAAAATAAAAGTTTGTTTCAATTATGTTTTCAGTATCTTTAAAAATACTATGAAAATAATGTCTAGAAAAATCTTGAGAAACCTGGAAAAACCTAGAATTTTTAGAATTTTTTTTCTTGAGATTTGAGTAGACACTCTGTATTTTACAATATTGTAAAGCGGCAGCAGCAACCAATTGATTTCGAAAAAAGTTCATAAGTTTGCCGTTTAGAAATATTTTTTACAATTATTCCTTTTTTTAATGAAAAATATATATGTATATATTGGCAAACAAGTTCATTTTTTCGATAATTGATGTACCGCTTTTTGTGCATATAAATCTGTAACATACACTCCGTGAAACTAGGTTCCTAAATGTCATTAATATAAAATTTCATTTCATGTTGAAGTAAAAAATAATATATTTGATTTTATCACAAATTTTTCATGTATTTACT
>JAUELO010000155.1:384155-394990 GCA_032357855.1 Amphibolips quercusostensackenii | reverse complement strand
GGGGGGGGTAAGCTGTCAAAATAATTTCTTACGCGAGAAGTGTTCACGTCTGTTAATCACTAAAACACAAAACTTTAACAATTTGGTAGAAAATAAAATATTTAGTCAAAGCATGAACTACTTTGTTAAACTAGCTGTGAATTCCATCTCGAGTGTTTTCACTTTATTTGTAATTATATTTATATGGTGCTCATTTAACGAGCACTTTGCTTCCTGTTAGGAAATGTATTTGCTTAGCATTAGTGATTTTTTAAATAATAGAGAAAATAAAGTTTTCATTTTAATAAATTCAAGAATAGAAATTTAAACAAAATGCAAAATGACAAAATAATAAAAAATTTTTTCAAAATGCTATGACAACTCAAGCACATCAAATTTTGTATTTGAAATGGTGATTTTTTGAGCTGGAAAAGACAAGGAAGAAATTATGTCACACCCTATCCCTTTCCTAGCTTTATGATTTTTTTTTTAAATTGTTAGAATTATTTTATTTTAAAATTTATGGTCAGAAAGTCTTTTTTATTCATGCATCAACTTTGATTTATGTTGACAAAAAAGTTCTTCTCTTTAAAACGGATGCTTTATATATTACGAATGTTCTTGCATAAATTTTGAATTATGTAATGAAAAAATGTTGTACTATTAAAAACCGTTTTTTCAAATAAAATATGCATTACCGTAGTCTCTCACTCTTTAATGAAATGTATCAATAGTATATGTCAATCCATTCGTTTCGAGTCAGCACATCTTTTCTATTCTCACATCAACTTTAAATTATGAGAATGAGAAAATGTTGACTATAAAAATCAATTTTTAATATAATATGAATGATTATAACTTCCCTACTCTTTGATAAAATGTATTACATTCTAGGTCGATCGGTTTTACTTGAATCAATTAATCTTTTCCGTTATTACATCAATTTTGAATTATGCCAATGAAACAAATTTTACTATAAAAAAAACGTTTTTTCAAATATTATACTTTGCCATAGCTTTCTTACACTTCAACAAAACGTATCAACATTATAGGTCAATCGATTCATCTTGAATTAACACATCTTTTCTATTCTCACATCAAACATAAGTTATGAAAATGAGAAAATTTTAAATATGAAAATTCATTTTTAATATAATACAAATGACCATAACTTCCTTACTCTTTGATCAAATATATTAATATTATACGTCAATCGATTCGTCGCGAACCAAGGAATCTTTTTTATCTATGCATCAACTTTGATTCATGTTGACGAAAAAGTTTTTCTGTTTAAAACAGATGTTTTAAATATGACTAATGTTCTTGCATAAATTTTGATTTATGTTAATGAAAAAAAGGTGTACTACAAAAAACCGTTTTTCAAATATTATATGCATTACCATAGTTTCCTTACTCTTTAATGAAATGTGTCAATAGTATGGGTCAATATATTCGTGTCAAGTAAGCACATCTTTCATATTATTACATCAACTTCAAATTATAAGAATGAGAAAATTTTTACTATAGAAATCAATTTTTAATATAATATAAATGACTATAACTTTCTTAGTCTTTGATAAAATGAATTATATTATAGGTCGATAGGGTTTCCTCGAATCAAGGACTTTTTTTCGTTATTACATCAATTTTGAACCATGCTATTAAAACAAATTTTACTGAAAAAAATCGTTTTTTCAAGTTTTCTGCATTACCATAGCTTTCTTGTACTTCAATAAAATGTATCAACATTATAGGTCAATCGATTCATCTCGAGTCAATGCATCTTTTTATTCTCACATCAACCTTAAATTATGAGAATGAGAACATTTTCACTATGAAAATCCATTTTAAATATAATATTAATGACCATAACTTTTTTACTCTTTGATAAAATATATAAATATTATAGGTCATTCGATTCATCGCGAACCAAAGAATCTTTTATATTCTTGCATTAATTTTGAATCATGTTAATGAAAAAAGTTTAACTACAAAAATCCGATTTTTAAAATATTATAAAGTGCTACAAAAAAATGCAATGTATATTTTAAGAAATCCTGCGTTCCGTTTCAAGATAGTAGCGATGAAAATAAGCCCTACAAATTTCATCAATTTATCTGCAACCGTTTTCAAGTTATCTTGTTCACAAAAAAGTGTGACATCCACACATACACACATCTGCACACACATTCAGACAATTGCTTAGAACATTGTATTGGTGATTTTTAAATTGATGAATGTTTGATTAAATAACTTAAAAATTTTTTGATAATGTTACCATTACAAAGCTTCTTCTATGAGAAAGCAAAATTTATTTTTTAATTTAAGATTCATCATTTGAGTTAGAAATTTTTTTCTTTGGCCGAAAGTTTTAATATTTGGTCAAAAATTTTGTTTTCAAAATTTAACTTATTGTTTAAAAATTTATATACTTTGATGAAAACTCATTTCTTTTGGTAAAAAGTTAATTTTTTTAGTTAGAATATCAAGTATTAAATTTTTCGTTAAAAATAAATGTTTCGGGTTAAAAATTGATTTTTTTTCAGCTGGAAATTTCAATATTCCATTTTTAATTAAAAAATTAATCCTTTTTAGTTAATACTTCTACTATTTGGTTGAAAATTCATGTATTTTATTAAAAAGCGTTTTTTTTTTGGTAGAAAATTAATCTTCTCGGTAGAAAATTTGTCTGGTTGATGATTAATGTATTTTGTTAAAAAATTCTTTTCTTTTTGTTGGAAATTAATGTTTTAACTAAAAATAAATTAATTTTGTTTAAAAATTTTTGGAACTTTTTGGTTGAAAACTTATCTTTCTTGGTTTTAAAATTCCATTACTTGGTTGAAAATTGATGCATTTTGTTGAAAATTGGCCTTTCTTGGTTAAATTCTACTAGTCTCAATTTGATATAAAAATTTCTTCGGTTGAAAGATCACCTATTACATTTTTGTAAAAATTAATCTTTTTAGGTTAGAAATTTAACTCTTTGATTGAACGCTTAACTGCTTTTTTCAAAACAATTTTTTTTACGATTCATAACTTAGTAAAAAATTCATCCATTAGATGAAAATTGAACCATACTTTAATCAAAATTAATTTTTTAGAGTTAATATTTATTAACTAGTTAGTTATAAATTTAACTTTTTTGTAGTAAATTGGACTGTTTAGTCAGACTTTTTTGTTTTTGTTAAAAATTCATATTTTCGGGTTCGAAATTGATCTGTTTTGTGAAAAAATTATTTCTTTTTGTTGAAAATTAATTTTTGGTAGCAAAAGTTCAACTATAGCATTTTTGATTAAAAATTGAACATCTTTGGCTTAAACATTCAACTACTTGGCCAAAAAATTATATAATTTATTGAGAAATCGTCTTTGTTTAGCAGAAAATGAATCTTTCTGGTTTATAATTTATATACCTTGTTTAGGATTATTTTTTTTAATAATGTAAGCCATTAATTTTTTGTTAAAAAATGCAACTGATAGAAAATTAAACTTTTTTTGTTTGAAAAAAAAATATTTTTAGTTGAAATATTGGCCGTATATTATATATAATATTACATTTTTTAATAAAAATTTATCTTCTTAGGCTAAAAATTCCTTTCTTTTTTTTTTGCTTAAGCTTAATGTTTTTAACCGAAAATTCAATAATTTTATTAAAAGGTTAACTGTTCGGTAAAAAATTAGGTTTCTTGGTGAAAATGCGTATTTTCGGGTTGAAAATTCAACTGATTCGTAGAAATTTCTTTATTTTTTTGTTTAAAAATTCAATTTTTCGCAATAAAAATTTAATTATTACATCTTTTGTTACAAATTGATCTTTCTTAGATAAAAATTTAATTACTTAGTTAAAAAATTTTGTAATTGATTGAAAATTTGTCTTTCTTAGTAGAAAATCAGTCTTTTTGGTTAAAAATTGAACTAATTGATTGAAGATTTATATTTTTTATTGAAAATGTATTTTCTTTGACCAAATATGAATCTTGTTGAAAATTTGTATTTTTTTTTAAATTCAACTATTCTGTTATATCTGTAACTGTTTGTCAGAAAGCTCGTCTTTTTTGTTTAAATATTAAACTTTTGGCAAAAAATCGTTTTTTTTGTATGTGAAAATTCCTTTTTTGTTATAAATATCATATTTTACAATAAAAATGCAACTGCTTTCTTAAAAAAGAATCTGTGTTAGTTAAGGATATAAGTATTATGTTGAAAAAATAGTATTTTTGTTTAAATCAACTGTTTTTGTTTTTAAATAGAAATATTTTCTTGGTTAAAATATTAACTTTCACATTCAAAATTTCAGAAAAAAAGTTTACATAATTCATGTGCGGCCCCATAAACTACCGTCGGAAATTATGTAAGCGGACAGCATGAACGGTACTAAAAACCACTGATGCCTTCGAAACAGGAAAACTCGGTCGGAAATAAAGTAAAACATTTTTGTTAAAACCAATTTCAAAGCTTATAAAATTTCACGTCCAAGAAGCCGTAGTAGAGATATTTCTGAATTGGTAAAGAGGATATATCACGTAATGAGTTTTTTTTTTAACAAAATATAAGCATCAGTATATTACGAACAAAAAAAATAAAAAATAAGTCCCATGGCTTCAAAATGGGTTTTCGATGGTTTTGTGGGTCACAAATTACGAATCTGAGGTCAAAATTTACAAATTTAAAATGTTGAGTACAACATTTATTTTTAAATATTTTGTTTGCCATATTGGATCCGCGATTTTCAGTTTGGGAATTTTTACATCAGATTCGTATTCAGCGACCTAAAAAAAAATTTAGAACCTATTTCGAAGCCACAAGGACAATTTTATAATATTTTGTCTGCAATATTGCATCCATGATTTTGAATTTTAGAATTTTGACTCGAAATTCGTAATCAGCGACTCAAAAAACTACTGAGGACCCCTATTTTGAAGTCATGGGACTTCAGATTCGTAATTAGCGACACAAAAAACGCTGTAAACGTTATTATCAACAAATTATTTTTCCACTTTATTTATAAATCAAATATATTTGAGTAAAAATTTGTTTTCAAAGTTTCTGAATGTTAAGGGCAGGTGTAAATTCTTGCAAGACCGGCGGCGTGATCTTTTAAGAATATAGAGAGAAAGCCAATGATTGATTACTCCCATTCTCATGATTTTTACTCGGGCGATGTTGCTCCTGTGGGTCGACAACATTGGAGACTAGCACTCATGGTTATAGGTATTATAGAGGGGAAGGCGTGGCACTCTTGGACCGTTGAAAGCTCGCCTGTATAGCATAGGTCAGACAGAGTGTGAGAAGGAGAGGTGGAGGATGAGTAGGGAAGAGCAGAGAAGAGAAGACAAAACGCAGGACTACTAAAAGGACCAGGGAGGACCAACCAGGAAGACAGAGATGTATAAATAGGACTCCCAGGATAAGGATAGAATAGTCTAGGAAGGTCGTTAGACCAGGAGGGAAAATGAACAGAGCTTCGGGAAGATAAAACGAGGAAAGTGGATTGCGAACGAAAGCTCCATTCAGCGGACGAAAGAGGAAACGAGAGAGCGATTGAGCGAGCGAAAGAGCATCGCTACCAGAAGTAAAAGAGAGGAGAGGCTCGGTACCAGAGGAAGGAAAAGGGAAAAACTTCAGAGCTTGCGGATGACGAAGATGGCGCGCGTCAAGCGAGAGAGACGGAAATGCAGCGGCATTCAGTCACCGCCCGATCATCGGCGCGCACGGTTCCGGAGGAATCTTCTTGATTCTCGTATGCTTTAATTAACTAAATTTAAGAGCGATATAACAATAAAAAACAACTCTTTTTTAAAGAGCATGTGTTAAGATAAATCTTAAATTCTCTGAGCTCGTGAAAGAATCTTTTTTTTTCAATAAAAAAACGCTTTCTCTATTTGTAAAGAGTCCAAAAAACTTTTAAAGTGGTCAAAAGTGTTTTTTTTTTTCAATTTTGGTATAGTGTGTGGTTTTAGTGATGTATTACCTCGAGGAAAAACTCGTTTACATTACCGAACACATTAAGGATGTTTTTACTTTTTTGATGTAGGAGATCAGCATGTGAATGAGAACTTTTCAGAATCATTCTTCAAAAGCAAAAAGTTGAGAATCCGAAGGTATTTAAGAGATTTAAATATTTGATATGGGGATCCCTTCTGGTGTTGGATATATACATTCTCTGCTTTTGCGACGAGAATCCGTTGAGCTTTTTGTCCCAGTCTCTCGGGAAAAGCATTTGACATCTGGACCTCCTAAAAACTTTTATGCAGAAGGGACGGATGATCCCTTTCATGTTTTATTGTTATTTTACGCTAGGCTGAACCTTCGTCCCGTCTTTTTGTTGCGAGTGAAAATAAAGGACATGAATTTATGAAATATGTCACGTGTAACATCCGTGTCAATTTGTCGGAAAAGTCTGTTTACTTTTCTTGATGCCGCTGATAATCAAACCTTTCCCTAAGATAAATCAATTATAAGAAGTCATTTAAATTCTTAAAAGGCTTCAATTATTGTTCAAATAAAAAAATACTTGCGGCTGATGTCTGACTACCTTCAGTTTCAATATTTTGTGCTCTTTGATCACTTTTATACTTTTTCTTTTAAACTTTGATAAAAAGAAGGGGGTGTGTTTGACAACGTTTTAGAATCCACAATAGGTACAAGTACTTTCAGATTATAAGTATGCAACCAATTTTCCATAAATGTGGTACTTTGTGTAATGAAAAGTTTCTTCTTGAGTATTTCCGAAAACGGCGAAGGAGATAATAGCCGTAGACTAATGCTGCATGTATAAAACAGAAGTAGAACAATACTCTATTTGTCAAACATTCCCTGGATTTTTTTATTTGTGCAGAACATTTTTTTGTATAATGCGAGGTACTTGCCTACGGAAATATGAACATAAAAAATAACAAAGAAAAGTTAAAGAATAGGTAGGATTTAAATAAATAATTTAAATTAAATTAACATATTGAAATTTTGTGAATAATAAAATTCAATACTAAACTCGTTTGTAGTTGCAATGATTCATGGTATATGGTAGTATTAATAAAAAAATTTATTACACGAATAAATGTTTCACTAAAATTGTATGCGTGAACATTTACATAACTTTAAATAAAGCATAAAAAATATATGGATGAATATATAATCTTGTAATCGATAAAATTTATTTAACGAATTACAAAGAGAATGAAAACATAAAAGGAGAATGTGGTTTATAAAAATAATTTGAAATAGTGCTACTGGATAATAGCTTTCCAATTTTCAGTTGCGCAATTAAGTTTTCATGGTAATAAGCCGGAGTGCAATTTATAGCTCGACATTGTTTCAACGGTCCGCTGGCCCACCATTTGAATAAAAAATAATTCAATTGTGTAGCGCAGAGAACATCGATTACAGGGAAATTACTATCCCGGGTCGATTTTCGATTTGCCCTCATACATGTCGATAGGCAACAAAGTGCCTTTAGTGGAGTATTTATCAAATTGGATTTTAATAGGACCATGTGCAACAGTTTAAATTTTTTTATATTATTAATAAGATTTGATATGCTGATTTGATTGTGATTTACTGACATTTGATTGCAACATACAATCTGGGGAAATATGTTCTATAATATAAAAATTTGGAAAACCTTATCAGATGAATCTTCGACGGATAATGTAAATGAATTAAACGATCAATTTAATTAAACATTTTTCAAGAACAAAAAATAATTTAATAATGATCATAAGATTATTCAGTAATTCTAGTTTTTAATCTCCTCCTAGTTTTATTTATATAAACTTTATTGCAGTATTTGTATTTTATCAAGTAAATGACACCAGACAAATTTGCAATGCTATCACTGTCTTTTTTCTTTAAATAATAATTATCTAGAGTATTAGTGTTTTTGAAATAAACATTAATATTAAATTTTTTTAGTGAACTCTTTAAACTTTCAAAGAGACCTTACATGTACAGTAAAATTACTTTGGAATCAAATTTATTTTGAGTATTAATCCATTTTTTTTACAATTATCTTATGAATACGTTCGGTAATAATGTCATTAAATGAATAAAGAGGATAATGATATATAATAATGTTGTTTTCAATTGATTTAAATGTTATTTTCTAAATGAAATGTCACTTAATTTAGCACATATATCAACTAAACCTTATATTAAACCAACTTTATGACAAAATAAATTATCTGAATTGCAATTCAGATACATCACAGACCAAGAAGGTTTTTTGTATCAATTTGTTAATAAATCTCCATTTGGAATTTTAATTATTTGTGAGTTAAGAGAGTTGATAACATTATTTATTTTACGATCATAGTTCAATTTGATACGATCTTCTATACTATTAAACACATTTCAAGAACATCAATTTTTTCAGAAGAAACAATGCAAACAAAACAACTACTGGAAATAAAGATGAATCCATAGAAAAATCCAATATTTGTTTATAAAATTTCTTTATTAAAAGAAAAAACATTAATATTGAAAACAGTTTTAGTGGCTATAAAACATTAATTCTTAGTTATTTGTTCTAAGTTAAGATTCAAAAATAGTTGGTGTTCAATGCAATCGAAAGAAGATCTAATGGAATGCTATCAAACATCGACACAACATCTGAGGAAACTATTGAACAGGTTTTAGATACATTGATATTTTTTTAAAAACATCTTTAAGTTCCTAACTATTTTGTATAAACTAGTTTTTATAGAAACTAGTTTTAAAAAATGTAAAATATATTTAGATAAATTTGAAGTAGGAGAACCAACTCTGGAAAATATCAGTCTCCAATTTAAATTTGGTTTGTGGACATTTGGGAGAACATTAGTTTTGCTATAACACTATTGTGAGCACACTATTGTGGTCCAAATTTATTTATTTTTTCGAAATTTAATCTATATCGCTTGGAAATTTGTTCGCCTCCACAAAAAGATTATTCTATTTTTTTCTTAATAAAAAATGATATTAAAAGGTGGCGCAAGCCCCATGAAGTTTAAGACTTATTTCCCATAAGAAAAAAAGATGTTTTTGTAAATTTTATTCAGAATCGTCAATAATAGGTAAATCAAGTTCAAGCTAAACATATTTCTTCAAAATCTGCTGAATAATAAGAATAAAATATTACTTTTTGAATATCACCCTCATGAGTCTGTTTCATAGGGTCCGAAAAAAACCCCATAAGTGAAAACATGTGTTTTTAGGAATTTTTAGCGCTAATTATGATTTTTTTGCATTTTTTTTTAATGCAGATTGTTTCTAATACACATAATAATACTTCATACTAATATATATGTGTTTATATGAGTTGTTTAAACAATTAATTATTGTTTTAAACAATTTTATCTTAGAATGGAGTTAAAAAGTCACGGTGTTTTTCAAAAAGTTTTAAATTTTTCTCCAATTCTCATTTAGAGTGAGGAAACTTGATTATTTCTAACAGACATAACTGTTTCAACAATTTATTATTATTGTTAATAATATTGTATTAGAATGATGCTAGAACAATGCAGTTTTTTCACAGATTGTCCACTTTTTGTCCAATTTTTAATTAGAGTAAGGTGAATAATGAATTAAAATTAACAAAATTGATTGTTTAAACAATTTGTCATTATAATATTCAACTTGAAAAATGCTGGACAGTTGCAGTTGTTTTTGTACGATTTTGAACTATTTGTCCACTTTTCCTTAGATCAAGTTAATATTTCATTCAATTTAGCAAAAATAATTATTTGAACAAATCATTATTGTTTTAACAAACTTCTTCTTAATTATTGCTAAAAGGTTTCAAGTTCTTTTGAAATTTTCATCAATTTACCCACTTTTCACTTATTAAAATTATAAATAATGCAAATTAACAAACATAGTTGTTTAAGCGATTTATTATTGTTTATAACCATCTTCTCTTAGATAAGTGCTAAAAAGATACTGTTTTTTATGAAAACTTCAATTATGTATCCACTATTTACTTACTTAGTAAGGTGATAATTAATGCAAGTCAAGATATATGATTTTTTAAACAATTGATAATGGTTTATAACTATATTATCTTGGAGTCATGTTAGCCAGTTGCGGATTTTTCTGAAATTTTGCGCTTTTTTTAATATTTCGTTCGGAAAAATTTAAAAAAATATTAATATTCATTTCAGCGAAAAGGCTTTTAGTAACTAATCTTTCTTACAAAAGATATTATAAACAATAATAAGTTGCATAAAAAACTATATTTAAACTTGAATTAATTATTACCTCACTAAGTGAAATGTGACAAAAAATTAAAAATTTTAGAAAAAATCGCAATTATCTAGCATTAATACAGATAAAGATAGTCATCAATAATAATAATTTATTTAAACAATTATTTTTGTTAAATTTAATTAATTATTAAGTTACTCTCACTGAACAATAGACAAGTAGTTAATAATTTGAGAAAAAATCGAAACTTTATATAACTAAGCAAAGCGAATATTAATAATAACAATAAATTGTGTATAAAATTGTTTTTGTAAGCTGGAATTAATTATTACTTCACTTCAATTCGAAAGTGTCAAAAAGTTGAAAGTTTCAGAAAAAAAACCTCTACTATCTAGTATCAATGTAGAAGAAGATAGCTCTGAACTGTAATAATTTGTTTAAACAATTATTATTGTTAAGTTGACTTAAATATTAACTTACTGTATGTGAAAAGTAGACAAAAAGTTAAAAATTTCAGAAAAAACGCCATTTCTAGCACTATTTAAAGACAATTTTATTAACAATAATAATGAATTGTTTACACAATTGTTTTTGCAAGCTGGAATTAATTATTACTTAAGTGTAATTCGAAAGTGACAAAAAGTTGAAAGTTTCAGAATAAAATCGCTACTGTC
>JAUELO010000155.1:372795-384055 GCA_032357855.1 Amphibolips quercusostensackenii | reverse complement strand
AGATGAATATTAACTTACTTTATGTGCTTCGTAGAGAAGAAGTTTAAAATTGAAAAAACGCCATTTATAGCACTATTCAAAGAAAACATTAATAACAATAATAATAAATTGTTGAAAAAATTATCTTTGTTAACAATATTTAACTGCTATCGGAAACAATTTGCATAAAAAAACTTAAAGAAATCATAATTATCGACAATAATTCGCAAGCCCAATTTTTCTACTAATGGGGTTTTTTAGGATCCTATAAAAAAAATTGTGGGCATAATATTCAAAAAGTAATATTTTATTCACATTCTAATGGTTAACTGTCAAAAGAAATGATAAGTTGTAAAGCGATTCAGCTTATATTGTCGATTTTGAATATAATTTACAAAAACATTTTTTTCCCTAATTTCCTAATTTTCAATGTAATTATTATTATTATTAACCTACAGATAGACTGGAATTTTTTATTTAGACTTTTGTTTTTTTTTTACAATCTAATGATTGTTTTAGAATGATCTTTTGTTCCTTAAAAATTTTTGACTAATTCAAATGTTCAACTCAGATACAATTTTCATATTATTTTCTAAAATTCTAATTTTTTCTATACTTAGTTTATATTACTAACTAATTGATATAAAATTACTTGAACATTTATAAGTTCTCTTAAAAAAATTTGTTATTTCATTTGAATTAAAGAAGAAATGTTCTCAATTATCCGGATTACCCAGACGAGTTTTTCTACGATTTAATTGATGAGACTGGAAAAAAGAACAAGAGCATGAAATTGTCCAAATCTCATAGTATTCTGGATTCGACAGCTCTGATAACTTCAGAAAGCAATTACTATAAAATGAAAGTTCACGCTTTACTCTTGTGAGACCGCTGTCTGAATTCATTCACAAGAGCGTATTTTTTTTTAACTGCAAAACTTCCTCCATTTAATTAAATTAAGAGAATTAATCACAGCATAAACAATTTAATACTCGATCAAGTGGCCAGTGATATCAAACAAAATTTACCCACTGGACCACAAGTGCTTTAGATTCAAAGTAATTAATTTGCTTTAGCCATTTAATATTTAAACTCGTTTAGCGTCGCACTTTGATGCTAAATGCAATTTTTCCCAGATGGCTTGACGAGTATTCTACTTTTTAATAGCTTTTTCGCTGTATCACCTTTTTGAGGTAGACTGCTATATTTCTTTAAGGTTCAATCGATAATTTAATAAAAAGTTTCATTAGCAGTATTGCCTCAGCTTATACGTTTTGAAGGTGATTTATTGCGTTAACCGCCGTTTTTTCTTATCTTCCTAGGAATTTCCACTTTCGTTTTTGTAGAATTTTGAGCAGGTTTTGTAGAAAGAAAAACTTCTAAACTAAAATTATAATGACAAATTTAGACATTTTATATTTAGTCAGTAATTTGAAAACTGAATCTAAAAAATCGCTTTCAAAAATGTTCAAAGTATAGACTTAAGTTCAAAATTACTTAATATTTAACATGGTTTATAAAAATGAAAAAAATTCACATTGACAATTTTTATAAATTTCAGAAGCCACACCCTAAAGTAAATAATAATAGAATAGTTAAAGTGGTAGTTGTTTATTAAAATTATTTATTCAAATAATTTTGTTGTTTTATCCGCTAAAGGCAAAAGTTGTAATTTTCATTAAATTTTAAGTTACAAAAGCTCATTCTATTCCTGGAAAGTTTCTTCACAATTCTTTACGTTTTTACGGAAATTATTTTATAAAAAAATAATACGCACAATTATTTTATGTAACTGATTTTATAAATCTAAAATTGTTGTAAATAATATTTATTTTAAAGGTGATATATAAAATTAGAATAGAACCTTTTAAGGAGTAGATTAAGATTTTGTAAATAAAAATTGAATAAACATTACAGATTTTACCTAAAGAAAAAGGAAAAACAAAATTTTTCCTTGAATACATTCAAATAAACAATAACGATATAAAATATTATTTGTTTAATTGCACTTGGGTTTCCCTTCTAAAATTTGTTACAATAATCAATGGGCCTTTTCTCAATTTTTTAAATAAAATTGAAGTTTAGGTAATTTTGATTGAGTAGCTACACCTAAAATATCTAAATCATAAAGTTAAAAAAAAAATCAAAATTTCTAAAAATTGTAGGTTGCATTCGTTTTTCAACCGGAAATTTCTTTATGTTTTTCAGTTAAAAATTTAATCGTTAAAATATTGTTTTTTTAATTTACGAGAATTTTGTTATGGGAAATCATCAGATGTCAAAGAAGGCTTATAATTCTGAAAAAATTTTCTATTATTTTAGATAATAAATACTATAAAATAGAAAAATGTTGTGCTAATTTTAATTTGAGGTTTTAATTAAAAAATTTACTGAAATTGCGTTTGTTTCGTAGCTAATGTTAAATTTATTGGCACTTAAAAATAAGGTTTATGTCTAGGAATTTTCTATCTAATTAATTTTGTCTCTTGTCTCGGGGCGGAGGAATTATTAGATGAAAATTCCGTAGCCGGCATACTTCGAACATATTACTTGACAGACAAAATTAACAATTCATATGTGTTTTATATAAAATTTAATTCTTTATTTTTGAATTAAAATTTTTTCTCTTAAACCTTAAAAATCTGGAAATCTCCTGGAATTTTTCACAAAAACCTTGAATTTTATTTTATTTTTTTGCTTTCAAAACATTTTTTGGAGATTGCAATGAACAAACTTTGATACTGTAAATAATTCTGTAAGTTCTTAATTTCTTCTCCGCTAATACAGATTCTTAAAGTATACACTTTTTGTGATATTTGACTTACAAATTATAAAAATTTTTAGTTGAAAGTGTTGATGGTAATCCTGTAACAAAATATTTTAATATATTTCAAAGATTTTTAAATATTTAAGAAAATTCTGAACATTTCACTACGATTTCACGGATTTTAAAGATTTCAAAAAGGCGTACACACCAGATTTCAAAGATTTTACACAAATTCCACAAAGGTTTCAAAACTTTTGAAAGATTAAAAAAATTTCAAAAAATTGAAAGGATTTTAAAAGTTTTCAAAATATTTTAGGAGATTTCAAAAGATTTTTTAAAGATTTTAAACATTTTGATGATTTCGAATTAATTTACACGATTTTACAATTATTCAGAAGATTTCATTAAAATTCCATAAAGATTTCCAAAGAATACAAGAATATCAAAGATTTCAAATAGGACAAAGTACACTAGATTTTTAAACTTTCAAAACACTTTAAAGATTTTAACCGATTTCAAAATTTCTAAGATGGTTACGAAAGATTTCAAAAAGATTTCTAATATTTTAATACAAAAGGTTCCAGAAAGATTTCAAAAAATTTAAAAGACTCCATAAAGATTTCATAAAGATTTCAAAGATTTTAAATATTTTAATGATTTCAAAGGAATTCAAAAGATTCCATAAGGATTTTACAAATATCTCAACAAATTCAAAAAGGTTTTAAAAGATTTCAGGAATTTCATAAAGATTTTAAGGATTGTAACGATTTTAAAAAGGGCAACGTACACCAGATTTCTAAACTTTCATAACATTTTGAAGTTTTTAAACAATTTAAAAATTTCTAAGAAGGGTTTAAAAGATTTTATAAAGATTTAAAATATTTCAATACAAAAGATTTCAAAAAGATTTCACAAATATTTCAAAGAATTTATAAGGATTTCCAAAAATGAAAAAAATTTTAGAGATTCGAAAAAGGCGTGTACACTAGATTTAAAAAATTTCAAAACAATTTTCTAAAGATTTTGAACATTTATTTCATAGAGATTTACAGGATTCCAAAGATTTTAAAAAGGGCACAGTGCACCAGATTTCCAAAGTTTCTCAAGGAATTCGAACACTTTGCGAAATTTTTCAAAAGATTTCAAAAATGAGAAATATTTCAAAGAGGGTAAATTACACCAGATTTCAAAGGTTTCAAAAAATTTTCAAGATTTAAAACGATTAAAAAATTTAATAAAGATTTTAAAAGAATACAAGAATTTAAAACATTTTAAAAATATTAAAGTACACCAGATTTTAAAGATCTTAAAACTTTTCAAATATTTGAAATAATTTAAGCATTTTTAAAGGATTTAAAAGAATTGAAAATATTGCAATGAATTCACATGAATACAAGCTATTTCAAAAAGATTTTTTACAATATTTCTAAGAATTAATGAGGACTTTAAAAGATTTTAAGAATTTTACAGATTTTAAAAATGGTACAGTACACCAGACTTTCAAGATTCGAAAACATTTCAAAGATCTCAAACGATTTCAAAAGGTTTCAAGAAATTTAAGAAAATTCGAAAACATTTTTATTATTTCAAGAATTAAAAAGATTGTACAACAATTTTGAAAAATTTCAAAAGATGATTCACAAAGGTTTAAAGATTTCACGAAAATTTCAAAGAATTCATGAGGATTTCAAAGCTATAGATATAATAGATATAAGTAAGATTTCACAAATATTTTGAGAAATTAATCAGGATTTCAAAAGATTTCAAGAATTTCAAGTATCTTAAATGGGGTACAGTACGACAGATTTCAAAGATGAAGATGTTTTGAAGATTTCACAAAGATTTTGAATACAATAAAGGATTCTAACAGATTCAAAAAATTTTAAAATATTACAAATATTTCATGTAAATTTCAAAGAATTCATAAGGATTTTAAAGAATTTCAAAGACTTGGAGCGATTTCAAATTTTTAAAAAAGATTTCGAAAGATGTCAAATATTTTAGTAATTTCAAACAAATACAAAACATTTCAAAAACAATTCTTGAATATTTTCAAAAATTCATTAAAGTTTCAAAAGATTTAAAGAATTTTCAATAGTTTAAAGAGGGCACAAATTAGACAGATTTCAAAGATTTAAAAAAATTTCAAAATTTAAAACTATTCAAAAATTTAAAAAAAAATTTCAATCAAGGGTTTCAAAAAGATTGCAGTGCACCAGATTTAAAAGATTTCATAACATTTTAAAGATTTCACAAGATTTTAAAAGGTTTTAACAAATTTGAGAAAATTTAATAAGATTTTAATAATTTCAAATAAATATAAAAGAATTCACAAACAAATATTAAAGAGATATTTTACAAATATTTCAAACATTTCATGAAGATTGCAAAAGAATGAAAAAAATTTCCCAAAGATTTAAAAAATTTCAAAGATTTCAAGGATTTAAAAGACTGTACAACAATTTTGAAAAATTTTAAAACATGTTTCAAAGATTTCACAAAGATTTTAAATACAATAAAAAATTTCAACAGATTCGCAAAGATTTCAAAAGATTTTAAAGATTTTATGAAAATTTCAAAGAATTCATAAGGATTTTAAAGAATTTCAAAGACTTTGAGCGATTTACAATTTTTTAAAAAAGATTTCGAAAGATTTAAAATATTTCAGCAATTTCAAACAAATACAAAAAATTTCAGAAAGCTTTTTTTAATATTTCAAAAAATTCATCAGGATTTAAAAAGTTTTCAAGAATATCAAATAGTTCAAAGAGGGTACAGTATGACAGATTTCAAAGCTTTGAAAAAATTTCAAACATTCAAAAGTATTTTAAAATTTTATAAAAATTTCGGAAGAATACAAGATTTTCACAGGTTTCAAAAAGATTTTAGTGCACTAGATTTCAAAGATTTCAAAACATTTCAAAGATTTTAAACGATTTTAGAAGGTTTCAACAAATTTCAGAAAATTTCATAAGATTTTAATGATTTCAAATAAATATAAAAAAATTCACGAAAAAATATTTAAGAGATATTTCACAAATATTTTAAACATTTCATGAAGATTTTACAAGAATTCCAAAAATTTTACAAAGATTCAAAAAATTTTAAAGACTTCAAGGATTTAGAAGATTGTACAACAATTTTGAAAGATTTCAAAAGATGTTTTGAAGATTTTACAAAAATTTTAAATACAATAAAAAATTTCAACAGATTCACCAAGATTTCAAAAGATTTCAAAGATTTTATGAAAATTTCAAAAGAATTCATAAGGATTTCAAAAAAATTTTAAAGACTTTGAGCGATTTACAATTTTTTAAAAAAGATTTCAAAAGCTTAAAAATATTTCAGCGATCTCAAACGAAAACAAAAGATTTTAGAAAGATTTCTTGAATATTTCAAAAAACCATCAGGATTTCAAAGGATTTTAGGAATTTCAAATAGTTCAAAGAGGTAACAGTACGACAAATTTCAAAGATTTAAAAAAATTTCAAAAATCAAAAACTATTTAAAAATTTTATAACAATTTCAAAAGAATACAAGATTTTTAAAGATTTCAAACAGATTGCAGTACACCAGATTTTGAAGATTACAAAACGTTTCAAAGATTTCAAGCGATTTCAAAAGGTTTCAACAAATTAAGGAAAATTTCATAAGACTTTAATGATTCTAAATGAATATAAAAGAATTCACAAACAAATATTAAAAAGATATTTCACAAATATTTTAAACATTTCATGAAGATTTCAAAAAATTTGGCAAAGATTTAAAAATGTCAAAGATTTAAAAAATTTACAAGACTGCACAACAATTTTGAAAGATTACAAAAGATGTTTTGAAGAAAAATGCAAGATTTTCAATGATTTCAAAAATATTGCAGGACACCAGTTTTCAAACATTTCAGAACATTTTAAAGATTTTAAACGATTTTCATTTTTTTAGAAAATTTCAAAATATTTATTAAGGATTTTATATATTTGACTTATTTCATGAAAATTTCATAAAGGTTTCAAAAGAATAAAAGATTTTCAGAGATTTCAAAAAGATTTTACGAATTTCAAAGAATTCATAATGATTTCGAAAGGTTTTAAGATTTACAAGTATTTCAAAGAGGCCAAATTAATTTTTTTTTATTTCAAATATTTCGAACGGTTTCGAAATTTTTTTTAAGATTTATAAAGATTTCATATAGATTTTAAATATTTCAGTGATTTCGAACAAATACAAAAGATTTCAGAAAGATGTTATGTATATTTTAAAGAATTTATGAGAATTTCAAAAGATTTCAAGAATTTCAAATAGTTCAAAGACGGTACAGCACACCAGATTTGAGAGATTTCACAAAATTTTGAAGACTTAAAACGTTTTCAAAAGGTTTCAACAATTTAAGAAAATTTCAAAACAGTTTATTAATTTCAAAGAAACATAAAAGATTTCAGAAATATTTCAAAGACTTTATAACAAATTCAAAAAATTTCACAAAAATTTCAAAGATTTCAAAGATTTTAAGTATTTTAAGGATTTCTAAGATTGCAAGGATTTTAAAAATTGTTTAACAATATAAAAAGATTTAAAAAAATTTTTCAAAGATTCTGAATGCATGAAAAGATTTTAACGCATGCACATAGATTTCAAGGTTTTTAAAAACTTTGCGAAGATTTTGCAAAAAATAAAGGATTTGTTTATTAACGTTCTGCCTTCTTTACAAATTGTTAGCCAATGATTGCTAGTATTAAATTTTTTTTCGAAAAACAGCCTTAATCTATCTTAATTTCACATTTCTTACTTTTGGAAGAGTGTATTAATAATATAAAACATACTTTTCTTTACGAAGCTTTTTCCGCGAATTTCCTATTTCCTGTGTGCTTGAGCGATAAAAGTATTGCAGATGAAGTGCTTTCAGAATATAAGTTACAAAGTTCCATATTTCACAGGAGTTAAGGCGACGTTGTTTGCGTGTTTAACTCAAAAGTGACATTCCTCTTACGAATAGGGTATTTCTACATTTTTGTTTTCAGTTTTATAATCATATCGTTTTAAAGTATAGGCAATTTTTTATATGCCGAGGCTAAAAGTATACCAAGGTACTTTCTCGAAAATGAGATGATCGTATCGATTCAAGCTTTTTCTCGATAGTCACGTATAGTACTAAAAATCGTAACTCTTAAAATTTTGTAGATTTCATATATTGACACTCCTCGAGCTTAAGTGTATTTACCGAGTCGTAAAAGGGTCGCAAAACAAGGGAAATGTTTTTTTCTGCCATGAAACACCATGACACTTTAACAACCGGAAAAATGAAAAACGTGCGCTAGGTGTGCAAAATACATTTTTTCTTGCTCCACTTTTTTAATGTTGAGACCCCAATAAAACCAGGATCATGCCTGCAGTGAAACGTATAATGTGGATATATAGTGCAGAAACATTTTCTGAAATTCAAAAAATTACTGCGTCGACATACATAAAAGCGGCATATATATACTGCCAGTGAATTGTACATTATGCAACTTTTGTACCATTTGTAGGAGTAATGAAATTTTTAGAGCTGATTTACATTTTACGTTCGTATTATTACAAATTTGAACGAAACTTTTAATCCTCAATTTTAATTTAAGCGTTTAATATCAGTTTAAGGTCCATGTAGGAGGAAATGTAACTCAGAAAAGGTCACTTGAAAAAATCAGTTTCGAATGCTGGCTCAGCGAATGGTTATCGAGCGGTAATTTTTTTCCTCCAGGAAGCATAAATCCATATTTGAGGGGAAAAGTCCCTCGAAATCGTCAACACTTGAGATAAATATTATTAAATTAATAAGATATCGCATTTTTAATTTCTAGAAAGAAAAGTAAACAAAAACTGTGTTAAGAGCGCCGCCTGGTTTCACGATCGATCACTAAAATCGATTTAAATTTGCTTCTGGCGCCACATTTAAAATAGAAAAATGACTCAAACAGAGATAAAAGTAATAATTTTTACTCAGTTATCATTAATGATTAAAAACCATTACGAATGAAGCTTCTTAAAAATTTTTTTTATTGAAAAAACAAAAAAAAGGAAAAACACATTGAATGTGAAATTTCTGTTTGAATAATTTTTATATTTTAAATATGGCGCCAGAAATCCATTTAAAGCGATTTTAGTAATCGATCGTTAGACGAGGCGGAGCTTTTGGCATAGCTTGTGGTCACTTTTTTCTAGAAGTCGGAAATGCGATATTTTATTAATTTAATAATATTTATCGCAAGTGGTTACGATCCCGGGGGACTCTTCTCCTCAAATATAAATTTGAGCTTCGTGGAGGAACAAGAATTGCCCCCCGGTAACCATTTAATGCGCTAGCATTCTAAACTGATTTTTGTAGGTGAGTTTTTCTAGGGTACACAGCCTCCTACATAAGCCTTAAGAGAAATGGCTTTTGAAACTGAGCTTTCAATACTAAAAATTGCAATTTATTAATTTTTGGAAGGTTTTATTATTATTTCAACTGTTTGTTTAAAAATTAACTTTTTTTTGAAAATTAATATTTTTAGGCTGAAAATTCAACTATTTTGGCGAAAATTCGTCTTTTTGGCTTGAAAATTAAACTATCTAGTCAAAAGTTAAATTTTTTGTTGTTGAAAATTTGACAGCGTTGTCGAAAATTCTTCCTTTTAGCTTAAAAATTCAATAAGTTTTTTGGAAAATTAAATTATTTGGTAGAATATTCAGCTGCTTTGTAGATTATTCATTATTTTGTCTTGAAAATTAATATTTTCAGAATAAAAATATATTCCTTTGGTTGCATTAATTATATTTTATTCAAAATGAAAAATTTTTATATATAAATATAAATTATTATATATTGTTTATTGAAAATTTATTTTTTTAAGGGTACAATATTCATAATTTATTTGAAAATTCAACTGTTTGTTTGAAAATTAACTTTTTTGTTAAAAATTTATATTTCTATGATTAAAATTCAACTGTTTTGTATAAAATAATTCATCATTTTGGCTTAGAATTTAAATATTTTATCACGAAATCAATTTTTTTTGTTGAAAATTCAAATTTTTGGATTGAAAATTTGCCTATCCATTAAAAATTCGTCCTTTTGGTTAAATTATATTATGTTTTATTTAAAATAAAAATTTTCTTTTGTTAAAATATAAACTATTGCATATTATTTATTGAAAATTCATTTTGTTATGTTGAAAATTTAACTCCTTGGTTAAAAGTTTCACTGCTGGTTAAAAATTAATCTGTTTTGGTTAAAAATTAATCTGTTTTGGTTAAGAATTTAATTATTTTGCTGAATATTCATCTTTTCATAATTCAAGAAGAAAATTCATTTTTTTCGAGAGATAATTTGATTATTTTGTTAAAGATTCTCTTTTTGGGAATTAAAATTATTTTTCTCAACTGAAACTTCAACTTTTTCATTAAAAATTAATTTTTTTGCTTCAATTTCAAATATTTAGTGTTGAATATTTGAATGTTCTGTGCAAAAAATTCACCGTTTTGTTTTGAAAATTCAACAGTCAGGTAGAAAATTCAACATTTTTGTAAAAGATTTGTTTTTTATTCGTAATTAATTTTATTTTAGTCAAAAATCTAGTTAAAAATTAATTTGTTTAGTTTAGAAGTTCTACTGTTTGGTTAAAACTTTGTGCAACTTGATCAAAATTGATTTTTTTTGGCGAAAAAATAATCTTCTTGCTTAAAAATTTAACTTTTGGATTAAAAATTGATGTATTTTGTTAAAAATGGCTTTTTTGAGTTAAAAAATGATTTTATAATCTCAAAATATATCTATTTGATTAAAAATGAACTTTTTTGTTAAAACTTCATATTATCGGGTTAAAAATTTAACTTTAATTTTTTCATCAATTAGAAATTTATCTATTCAATTTTTGTTCAGAAATAATTTTTTTAGTTTAAATGTTTAGATATTTTGTAGAGATTTTGAAAATCTGACAAATTTTTTTTTCTCTAAATATAAAACTCATAATTTTGAATAAGAAAATTAAAATTCTTCATTTTAGGTTTTGAAATCTGTGAATTTTGCAATTTTAATGGCAATACATTTTATATGACCATTTTTAACCATGCAAATTTAAAATGTTTGAATTTTAAACTTTCCAAGACTAAAAATTGTCTATTTTTATGTTGTAAAATTGATTAATTCTAAGTTTTAAATGTTTAGTAGTAAAGATGTTGGAATTGGTATGCCTAACAAGAAAAATTTTTGATTTGTTGTATAGCCTCCAAGTGTTTGAGGGGAAAGTCATAAAAGTTTTATAATATTTGGAACGATTCTGATTTTTTTTTAAATATAATGAACATATCAACATATAATATTATAAATTTATTAAAAAATGTTATCAGGTTAAATAATTATCAAATCAATATAAATATAATGTATTATAATAGTATAAATATTAATAAAAACGTCACAATGTCGGTCATGTCACAAAAATGTCAGACAACCCGATGAGGGAATCGCTTTGATTTTAAAACGTTACATGAAATTTCCAATGA
>JAUELO010000155.1:346291-356320 GCA_032357855.1 Amphibolips quercusostensackenii | reverse complement strand
CCCCCCCCCTCCCGGATGATTATTCAATGCATTAGTATTCAAAATTGATTTTCTCAGATGACTTTTTCTAGGTTACATTGCCTCGTACATGACCCCTGAAAATTTGTTTTCTTTTTTGGTTGAAAAATAGTATAAAATTCGACTATTGGGCTAAAAATCAACTTTTTTTTTGAAAGATTATTTAGTTCAACAGTTGAACCACTTTGTTGAAAAATTAATTTCTGGTGACTGAAAATTTAACTATTTAATTTTTTGTTTGAAAATTGATATATTTTTTTTTTAAATTCAACTGTTACTTTGTAAATGAACTTTTTTGGTAAAAAATTTGTATTTTCAGTTTATTATTCAACTTTCCTGATGAAAAGTCTTGTTTTAAGTCTGCAGATCTATTTATCAATTGTCAGTTAAATTGTTTAATTTTTCAAAAGAAAAGATAATTTTTTAACCAAAAATGAAATACTTACATTTTCCGTTTCAGCATTTAATTTTTTACCAAAAAAATTAATTTTTACAAAAATAGTTGAATTTTCAATCGGAGAGATGGATTTTCGACTCAAACGATGAATCTTCAACTGGAACAATTAAATTTTCATCATAAAAAATTTATCTTTGACTAAGCGAGAAAAAAAAATTTTCTACGAAATAAGATCAAATTGTTACAAAGTACACGAAATTCCAACGGAAAAGTTAAATTTTCAACAAAAAATTTAAGTTTTGAACCAAAAAGATGAATTATCATGATGCGCCCTATTTTTCAGTTGAAGCCAGTAATTTTGAAGCAAAAAAGGAAACGATTTACAATAAAGCACTTAAATTTTTAACCAAACCAGTTTCAACTAAAATCAAAAATCTTTAACCATAAGAAAATGAAATTTTGACAAATTAGTTGAAATTTTTTTACTTTTCTAACAAAAAAGACAAATTTACAACAAAATAGTTGAATTTTCAACAAAACATTTTAGTTTTGAACCAACAAGATAAAATTTCATGATGAATCCTAATCTTTAGTTAAAAAAAGTAATTTTCAAATAACAAATCAAACAAAGTTAAAAAAATAGGTAAATTTTGAACCGAACCATTTAAAAATAAAATAAAAAACAAAAAAGATGCATTTTTATGATAAATCTCAATTATCTACAAAAAAGCGAAATTTCAAAAAGCACATGAATTTTCAACTAAGAATGACGGATTTCCACAAAAAATGAAATAGTTGAATTTTTAGTTAAAGCAAGCAATTTTTGAATAGAAAATTGAAAGAAATTTCAAACAAGCATTTACATTTTGACTAAGAAAGATAAATTTGTGAATCAAAAGCGGAAAAATTAAATTTTGAGTTAAGAAATTGATTTGAAATCAAAAATGAAATGAATTTTCGATGAAATAGTTAAATTTTCAATCAAAGAAATTAATTTTCTATCAAAATATTTCAATTTTGAAACGGAAAAATCGAATTTTTAACAAAGTAGTTGAGTCTTCAGCAGAAATGACTACTTTTTAAATAAATTATTGAATTTTTAATAATATAGATGAATTCTCGAACAGTTACTTGAAAAAATATATATAAATTTTCAGCCAAAAAGATAAACTTTCTACTGAAAAAGACAACTTTTCAACTACATACATAGATTTTTAATTAATGAGTTAAATTTTCAACTAAAAAAAATAATTTTTGTCCAAGTAGTTAAATATTTAACTAGAAAAGATAAATTTTTAACCAAAATAAAAGTTACATTTTAATAAGGAAAATTAATTTTTTTACAAAAAAAAAACTAATTTTCATCAAAATAGTGAAATTTTTAACTAAAAAGATAAATTTCCAACTCAATCGATGAATCTTCAACTGGAGCAGTTAAATTTTTATTTGAAAAAATTCATCTTTACAAAAAAAAAAACGAATTCTTAACTGGAAAGATAAATTTTCAAGCAAGAAGGTTAATTTCCTACCAAAAAGATGAGTTTATAACAAAATGCATGAATTTCTAACAAAATAGAACTATATCTACCGAAAAAGCAAAATTTAAATTAAATACATAAATTTTTAACTCAGAATGGATAAACTTTTGTTATTTCCACTAAATCTACAGTTTCTGCTATTTGTTGCAAAAAGTATGTTTTCACTGTAAAAAAAGTGTCTGAAAATTTTTTTTGTCCTCAAAAACCTGCAAGAGTCCTGGAATTTTTTGAAGCGAAATTTCTTTTGGGACGGAAGTGAATTGAAAAAAACGTACGACATATGGCCATACGACTAGGCCTGAATCGATAAGGGGAAGCCTTTTTGAGAAAAGGGTAAGTGGCAAGGGGAAAAAGGAAGGAAAAAAGGGCAAACGGAAGTGGAATGAGAAAAATAAAAAGGAAAGGTGAAAAGGAGAAAGTGGAAAGGCGAACAGTGGAAAAAGAAAGTAGTAAGAGAGAAAAGGAAAGTGAAACAGATGAAATAGGAATGAAAAAGGGGAAAACAGAAATCAAGTAGCAGAAGGGGAAAGGGAAAGTAGAAAGGGAAAACGGTAAGGTGTAATAGGAAAGGGAAAGTGAAAAGTGAACAAAGTAAAGGAAAAGTGAAAAAGCAAAAGTGGGAAGGGAAAAGAGAAAGAGAAAAGGGGAAGTTAAAAGGGAAAGGGAAAAAGAAAAGAAAAAGTGGGAAGGGCAAAAGAGAAAGAAAAAAGGGAAAAGTGAAACAATAAATGGTCAAAAGAAAGGGTAAAAGAAAAAGTAAAAAGTGGAAACGGAAACAGGGGATGTGGAAAAAGAAAAAAGGAAAGGGAAAGTGTAAATGAAAAAATGAAGAGAAAAAAGGGAAAGTGTGAAAGGAAGAAGGGAAAAAGGAGAGGGAAAAGGGAAGGGGAGAATGAAAAGTGGAAAATGGAAAGGGGAAAGTGGTCACTGGAAAGAGGAAACAGGAAAAAAAGGGGAAAAGAAAAGTGGAAAGGAAAAATCTGAAATAGGAAAAAGGATAAGGAAATTAGAAGGGTGAAAAGGCAAAGGTAAAGGAAAAAGGGAAAGAGCAAAAACGAAAGTGCAAAGGGAAGTGGAAAGGGAAAATAGGAAATAAAAAAAACAAAAGCAAAAGGAAAAGTAGAAAGGGAAACAGTGAAAAGGTAAAGGAGAACAGTGGCAAGGGAAATGGGAAAAGAGGAAGAGAAACAGCGAAATTGGAAAGGGTTAAAGGAAAAAGGGAAAGTTAACAGGAAAAATAGGAAAGGACAATAAGAAAAGTAAAAAGGGGAAAGGAAAAAATAAAAAATATAAGAGGAAGGGGAAAAGAGAAACAAGGAAAAAAAAGGGAAGGGGGAAAAGGGAAATGTGAAGAGGAAAAGAAAAGTAGAATAGGGAAAGGTAGAGGGAAATAGGGAAATAGGAAAAGCGAAAGTGGAAAGGAAAGAGGGAAGTGGAAAGTAAAAAAAGAAAAGGGAAGAAAAAAAAGAGTAAAAGGGAAAGTAGAAAGCGGAACGGTGGAATCGTAGAGGAGAAAAGGGGAAGAGGAAAAGCGAAATTGAAAAAGGGTGAAGGGGTAAGGGGAAGCAGACACAGAAAATAGGAGAAGGAATGAAAAGAAAGTAGAAAAGGAGAAGCAGAAAGTGAAAAAATAAAGAGGTAAGGAAAAATAGAAAATACGAAAGGGAAAGAGGGAAAGTAAAAGTAGAACAAGGAAAAGGAAAAAGTTAAAGGGTAAAAGGAAAAGTAGAACAGGTGAAAGGTACAGGGAAAAATTGAAGGGGAAAAGGGAAAGCGGAAACAAGAAAAGGGGAGAAAGAACAGTAAAAAGGGAAAGGGAGAAGAGAACAGAAAAAGGGTTAGGGAAATAGAATAGGGGAAGTGAAAAGGGTCAAGTTAAATGAGGAAAGATAAAGGAAAAAGGAAATAGTAAAAAGAAAGGGGAATGTAGAAGGGAAAAGGGGAAGGGTAAAGAGTAAAGGGAAAATGAAGAGTGGAAGTAGAAAAGGGAAATGTGAAGGGGAAACGGGAAAAGAAAGAGAGACAGAGATTTCTCGATTCAGTCCCTGCTCGGTCATGGGGTCATGATGATTCCTTGAGATAACTTTCAAAGGTAATTCATCCACGTCTCACTTATTCTGTGTGGCCTCACTGACAACACTGTTTTTTTTTGTTTCAAAAAACGCTAGAAAATTTTAAAACCTGTTTTAACATATAAGTAGTTATTAGAAATTTGTATTTCAGACGGTAAAAGTAAATTTAAAAAAAAAAATTGAAAATTGAATTTTTTATTTCAATTTAAATAAAAGAAAATGTACTTTCTTGCGGTTGAGTTGTTGAATCGATACAAATTAAGTTTGATCAAAAAATACTTTCAGTGTTATGATTTTGAACAAATTTTTGAGTGAAAAATCTCATTTTTTATATTATGTTGGTTAGGCTCCTACAGCCCAATATTTAATTAAATTAATTAATAATTTTAAACTAAAGAATATGTCCTGCTGACATTTTGCGAAACGAAATAAAATATATCACTGAAATTCGCATTGATCTCATGAAGAATATTCATGAGCAAATAGTGAATAATGTAAAAACTGCAGGAGAAAATTTTTTTTTATCCTTGTTATATCATTGGATCGCCGTAAAAGGATTTATTTGCATGCAAAATAAAATACGTTGACACAATTTCTACTGAGCGGGACCGTAAAAGAATTATACAGCTTACGCTTAATATCATTTGTTTTTCATGTATTTTTCAACATTTACCTATTTTTTATTATTAAATTTTTTGTTACATTTTAAAATATATGTGGAATATAAATGTGCAATTTTTGTAAAATTCGCTCAAATTTATGCATGGAAATATGAAAAGGTTGATAATAAAACTAATGAAAATCCTATGTCTATATGTCGGGTTTTACCGCATTAAATCTCTTTATTTAACGGGATATTTATTTCCACAAATAAAATTTTCTCTGAAAATTTTTATAGCTTTTATAACATTAAAATTTTATTATAGTTTCCCAATAAAATGTTTTGCCTCTAAACTAAAATAAAAATATTATATGTATATAATATAATATAAACATAAATATTTATTTATGTAATAATTCATAAATTAGACATTTTAAATTTAATTTATAATTTTTTGTTTTGTTTTTAAGTAGGAAAAGACACCTTTATAACAATAAATTAAAAATTTTATCTTAGTATTTCGTTTATAAAAGATCATACGCTAAAAATTTTATAAGATTTGATCTTTTTTTGTTAAAAATTCGCGTTTTTAGTTGATAATTTGTTTTTTTTGTTTGTTAAAAAATAGTTTTTGTAATTGAATACTAAGCTATTTAATTTGATTATTCTTTTTTTATAGCAAATTTATTTTGTTGATTGAAAAATGAAGTACTTTGTTAAAAACTATTTTTTTGTTCTTTAAAAAAATTATCTTTTTTAACTCAAAGTATGCTACTTGCAGTACATGTGAAATGTATCACTAAAATGTACCACTAGTTTTTTTTTTGCTAAAATCTTCTTTTAATTAAAAATTCAATTACTTGTATAAAATTTGAACCACTTTGTTAATATTTTTTCTTTAGCTCATCTCCATTGTTAAAAAAATAACTTTTCTTTAGAAATTTGCATTTTTTTGTTGAAAACTAATTTTTATGATTGAAAATATAACTATTCCATTTTTGATAAAAAAATCATTTTCTCTAGTAAAAAATAAGGTTTTATTATTAAAAAACTTATCATTTTTGTTAAGAGTTTCTCTTTTGGTTGAAATTGCAACTGTTGGGTTGAAAATTAAGTAGTTTGTTGAAAATTTATCCCTCTAATTAAATTTGTTGTTGTTGTAAAAATTGACCTTTTTCATTTTAAAATTTAACTTGTTATTTGAAAATTCTTTTTTTTTTGTAAAAATTTCTTCTTTTGGGTGAAAAGTTAATCTTCTCGGTTAAAAATTGGTCGTTTTGTTCGAGAATCTATTTTCACAAATTTAAAATTCAACTATTTGGTTAAAAATTGAAGTATTTTCTTGAAAATTTTAATGTTTAGTTGAAAATCTTACTATTTTGTTAAGATTTTTTGTTTGTTTGTTGATAAAACAAATATTAAATTAATCTTTACGTATTCATAATTTGTGTTTGAAATTAATCTCTTTGAGAATTAAATACTTTTTTGAAAAATAATTTTTTTGTTCAAAAAATTAATTTTTAGTGAAAAATTTAACAATTCTGTTGAAAATTTGTATTTTTTTGTTTAAACTTAATTTTGTATCAGAAAATGTAACTTTTTCATTTTTGGTTAAACATTGATCTTTTTTGGTTGAAAATCCGGCTTTTTGAAACATAAAACTAATCATTTTCGTTAAAATTTTCTATTTTAATGAAAGCTGCAACTGTTTGGTAGAAAATTAACTTTTTTCGTGAAAATTTATTCCCTTGGTTGATGATTTATTTTTCTCAGTGAAAATTGATTTCTTTGTTAGAAGCTCACAGTTTTTGGTTAAAAAATTAACTTTTCTGACTAAATATAAATATTTAATTTTTAGTTAAAAATTTATTCAAAAAAAGTAAAAATTCATGTAATTGTGTACGATTTGAACCATTCTGTCAAAAACTGATTTTATTAGTTCAAGGTTTCTCTCATAGCTCAAAAATTAAACTTTTTCCTTAAAAATTTTGGTTTTTTCTTTCTTTAAAATTAATTTTTAATCAAACAGTATGTTTTCCATTTTTGGTTAAAAATTTTTCTTTTTAGTTTGAAATTCGGCTTTGTTGATAGAAAGCTAATATTTTTTGCTGAAGTTTCTTCTTTTGGTTAAAACTGGCAACTGGTTAGTTGGAAATTAACTTCTTTGTAAAAAATCGATATCTGTGGTATAAAATTGAACTATTTTGTTGAAAGTTTTTTTTAAATAAAAATTTTTTTTTAGTTGTATATTTAACTTTTTTTAGTAGAAGTTGATATTTTTTGTCTTCAAAATTCGACTAATTAGTGATGAATTAATCTACTTAAGTAGAAAATTCTAATATTTCTTACAAAATAAAAATATTTTGTTAAAAATTTAAGTGTTTTGAAAAAATAATCTTTTCTGGTCTTTTTTGTTAAAGATTAAACTGTCTTCTAAATAATTCAAATATTTGATGAAAAATGCAGCTTTTTTTGGTTCAAAATTTTTGTGATTAAAAAATTGACCATTTGATTGAAAAGTCATTTTTTAGTTTGAAAATACAAAAATTTACTTCAAATTCAACTATTTTGGTGAAAATTCAACTTTTTGGTTGAAAATTCAACCATTTTGTTTAAAATTCAACTATTTTGTTAAAAATTTAATTATTTTGTTAAAAATAAAACCACTTTGACACTTTATCTATTTCATATATCTAGAATTCTTACTATGTTTTTTGAAAAGTATTTTTTCTCCATACAAAAAAGGTACCTAAAAAATGTATATATTTTTATCCCGGAAAACCTGAAAAAATCCCGAAATTTTTTTTTCAAAGAAATGGTAGGCACCCTGGTGAAATTTTCAAATTATACAGTTTTTTTCTAAGATGATTTTTAAAATTGTGGACTTTTTTTGTAATGGAAAAAGCCACAGGAAATATTTTGCATTGAAAAAAGTATATATTTTCATCCCGGAAAACCTGAAAAAATGCCGTTTTTTTTTTTTAAAACGGTAGACACCCTGTTTAAATAGCTAAATTATACTGTCTTTTGAAATGATTTAAAAAAATTTTGGACTGTTTCTTCTAATGGAAAAAGCTACAGGAAGTATTTTGCATTGAAAAAAGACAGTTTTCTTGTAAATATTTGAAAGGTGCTTCGGTTGCAATAACGTGATAATGTGAGGTAAATAAGCATTAAAATTTTGATTGTCTTTTGAAATCCTACTTGCTGCTTTAGTATTTTGCAAAGCAAAGGAGATAAACCGACCCATCTCACGACGATAATATTTTACGACCCTCTTGGTCAGCATGAAAGTCACAAAGAGCTGGTGTACCATTACCTTTAAAATTCTGCGTAGAAGCACATTACTGAAAGTATAGTTCTTCAGTTTACAGATCCTTTGAATAATTTAAATTTAAAATATTAGAATACATGTTAAGAAGTATAGTTTAAATATAAAATACTATCAAAAAAAATTAAATAGTTTATATTTCAAGCAAGGAAACATTTTCATTTTTAATAAAAAATATTGCAATTAAACCAAAAAAAAAGGAATTTTTAACAAAATAGTTGAATCCTCAACCCAAACAGATTTATTTTTAAACAGCAGTTGCATTTTTAACCAAAAGGGATGAATTTTCAATTAAATAGGACTAATTTTCAACGACGAAAAACTTTTCAGACAATAAAGAAAAAAAATTTCATTCAAGATATTGAATTTTTAATTCAAAAAGACAAGCTTTCCACAAAGCACTTGAATTTTCAACCGAAAGGATGAATTTTCAACAAAAAAGATAAATTTTCTACTAAAAAAGGTGGATTTAAGTCAAAAGATTAAATTTTTGCAAAGCAGTTGAATTCTTAACGAAATATTTAAATATTAAACCAAAAAGTTGAGTTTTCATCAAAGCGAATCAATTTTCAGCCAAAAAGATAAAATTTTATCTGGAAAATTGAATCTTAGATGAAAAAATAAACTTTTAAGAAAGTAATTCAACTTTTAACCAAGGAGTTGGATTCGCAATGAAAACGAATATTTAACATAATTTATAACTTTTCAATCAAATAGTTGAATTTTTAATTAAAAAAGATAAATTTTTAACAGAAAACGGAATGGTTAGATAATTAGTTAAAAAAATAATTTTGAACCATAAAAAAAAGAACTTTCGATAAGACAGCTAAATTTTCTACTGAAGAAATAAATTTTTAACTCTAATGATGGATCTAAAATTTAAAAAATTATTTTTAACAAAGTAGTTAAGCCTTTAACAAAATAGTTCAATTTCGAGAAGAAAGTACGAATCATCTTTAGAACAGATTAAGTTTCAAACCCAAAGCAATAAATTTTTAATTAACAGAGTTTAATTTTCAACGCAAATGATTGATTTTCTACGAAAAAATATTAATTTTCAACGAAATATTTGAACTTTTATAAGAATTTTTAATTTAATAGTTGAATTTTCAAAAAAAATAATTACATTTTCAATGAAAAAAGAAAAACGTACTTCCAAGATAATAGCTAAATTATCATCCAAAAAAATAAATTTTTAACTAAAATGATAAATCTTTGATTGAAAAAATTAATTTCTCATAAAGTAGTTTAACTTTCGAATAAGCACTTTATTTTTCCACCAAATTGTTGAATTTTTCTCAAAACAAATGAATTTTCAACGCCGAAATGTGATTTTTTAGCAAGAAATTTTATTTTCAATTAAAACAAAATAATTTTTAATTAGTTAATTTCACATTTTATCAGAAAAGATTTAATTTTTATCGAAAAGATACATTTTCGATGAAAAGTAAAATAGTTTAATTTTTAATTAAAACAATTTAAAAATAAATAAATAATTTTTATACGAGAAAATACATTTTCAAGCAAAAATATAAGTTTTCAACAAAGAGGATAATTTGCTCTTAAAAAAGATTAGTTTTTAACAAAATACATGACTTTTCAACTAAATATTTAAATCACTCAAGGAATTTTTAACCAAGTAGTTAATTTTTCAACCAAAATAGATGAAAAAAATAGTATAGGTAAATTTTCAATTAAAAATGAAAACAGTATTTTTAAGATAATAGTTAAATTTTTAACCAGAAAAATTAATTTTCAACTAAAATGATGAACTCTTAAATAAGAAAATTAATTTCTAACAAAGTAGTTTAACTTTGTACCAAATAGTTTTATTTTTTAACAAATCGGTGAATTTTCTGCAAAACAGACGAATTTTCAATCCCAAAGCTTATTAACAATTTAGATTTGACAAAAAGTGACTTTTCAACAAAAAGTGCATTCTTAACCAAAACAGGTTTACTTTTGATCACAAAAGTAACATTTTGTTTTATTTTTTTTTTAAATTATTAATTTATTATTTTTAATATTTTTTTATTTATATTATTAAATTATATTATTATATAATAATATAT